>RCUC01089358.1:0-16501 GCA_003697995.1 Taxidea taxus jeffersonii
GTAGTCATGTTTGGATGGCCGACCTTGTGAATTTCACCTTGTTGGGTGATGGATATTTTTAAATTTTTATAAATAATCATCAACGTTGTTCTGAATATGCTGAAATCATTTGATCCTTTTGGGCCTTGCTTTTAAGAGGTTATAGAATAAGCCAGAATAGTGTTTAGTTCAGGGGTAATAATCATTCTCCATGGTTGAGGCAATACTCTTTTGAGGATTCTACAAATGCTGTGAGCAGGAGGGACAGAGGGAGAGGGAGAAAAGGAATCTCCAGTAGGCGCCATGCCTAATGCAGAGCCCTACATTGGGCTCATGATCCTGAGAATTATCTCAGAATGACCTGAGCTGAAATCAAGAGTTGGAGGCTTAACTGACTGAGCCACCCAGGCACCCTACATCTCTTAAGTTCTACATCTTAAATATTTACCCGTCTCATCACTACTTCCTAATCATCTCTCCCTTTAGATTACAGCAAGCCTCTCCTCCTAACTATCACTGCACCTAGTCCTTTTCTCCCACAACATAGCCAGAGAGATTTTTCTAAAACAAAAAACAAACCATGCCTCTCTTCTGGCCTCTCACTACCCTTAGGATAAAACTCACAGTCCATATTGAAGACTCAAGGCCCTTCTTGGTCTGGTCCCACCCTGCTTGCTCTCTTGAATCTTTTGGGAAACAATTCTTACCTTTTGCTCCTGGCTCCACTCCTCTTTCATCCTGGGGCTTCCTGCCTGGAACACTTCTCCCAGTGATTTTTCACTCAGTTAATGCCCGATTCTTCATTAAGCTCCCAGTTTAAATGCCACTTCTTCAAGGAAGGATTTCCTGAGTACCTACATCCCTCCCCACAACTCCGGTGCCATTCCTGCCATGCACTCTCATATTTCTTTTCTTCAGTGATCATAGGATTTATCTCACCGTATTATTAACCGTCTCTCCCCATCCCAACTGCTGTGTCTATTCCCCATGGTGTCTCAGCACCCACCCCAGTGTTTGGTTCTAAAAAGAACAAATATTTATCCTGCATAACATATTGCACGTCTGCTCCCTCCATCCCGTTCCCAGAGCCCTGTTCTAGGCCATGCCCCTATAACCCTGGCTTCCTGAAAAAGTCTCAGATCAGCCTCCCTGCCTGAGGGTCTCCTTCATCTAATCCACACTGCTCACAGCAGCAAGAACCATTGTCCTCAAGCATCATTTTGATCATATCACTCCCCTTCTTAGAAGCCTACAATAGCTCCAATTGCCTCTTGAATTAAATTAAAACTCCTAATCATGGGTCTCAAGGGTCTCTACCAATTAGCTGCTTCCCTTCCCCCACACCTAGCTGCTGTCATCTATCCACAGTCCCTCCAGCATGGCTTCCCCTGCTGCCCTGGAAATCTGTGCCATGCCCACCTCCCCCCTCAGCTAGGCCCTGTGGCATTCTCCCCTCCTTTCTTAGCGGCTCTCTTTCTTTCAGCCATATCATATCCCTTCCTGCACTGAAAAAAGTATGGCTCAATAATCATTTTCTTCATGGCTGTTTCCTAAATCAACCCCAAGTGGCTTTGTCCTTTCTGGCATAACCTGCTTTCAGGTGTGTAAAATATTTGTGCTTAGTGGTATGTTTTCAGTGTCTCACGCCCTATGGGTATTTTGGGTAATGTTTTCCCTATTAGGGTCCAGCAACTCCAAGGACAAGGATGATGTCTTTTCATCCCTTGCAACTCCCTGTGATCTGCAGGCAAAGGTTACCTTTGCAACAGAGATGGAGGAGAGACTGGAAAGTGGGAATTCCTAAAGGAAACTGGTTTTCCTTCTGGTTTGCCAGACCAGACTCTAGTCAATCTGACAGATGCAGCCCCAGGTAAGCAGCGCATAGTTTGTGCTCAACATCCTTGTTCTGGGGGTTGGGGGGTTGGTGGATCTTAGTGTGGTGGTGAGGAACAGGGACAAAGACAAACCTGCCGGCTTTATGTATATTATTCCATGCCTGCCTCCCAATAACCTGACAAATCACAAATGATCACTCCTGACTTACAAATACATTAGGAGTCAGAGAAGTGAGTATAATCTGCTTGGTCACTGATTCAGGTCTTCCTGATCTAAAACACCTGCTCCTGGCTTCATATCAAGGAAGACATATTTCTGGATGAGTGGACCTTCTAGCAGGGGGCCCCAAATGTAAACCATAATTAGAATATACACTCTGACACCGTTGTGTCCACACAACGTATATCCAACATATGCCACAAGGTTATCGACTCCTTTATCCCCTTTATGTCTGAATAAGATGCTCACCAAGGCTGAGCCACAGGGCTCTGCTCACCCTGTTTACATGTCCAGCCCTTGTGAAATAAGATTCTTCCATAAGTGATGGCTTTTTCAATTTTAGTCAAAGATTTCTTTAAGAATTTGATTTAAAGACAGGGACTCTCTCCCCAGAAAAAATACATAAGCATGATGGCTCCATAAGTCTTGACTTAATCAAAGATGCAAAGGCTATGGGATGTCTGGGTGCCTCAGTGGGTTAAGCTGCTGCCTTCGGCTCAGGTCATGATCCCAGGGTCCTGGGATCGAGTCCCACATGGGGCTCCCTGCTCAGCAGGAGGCCTGCTTCTCTCTCCACCTCTGCCTGCCTCTCTGCCTGCTTGTGTGCTCTCTATCTCTCCTTCTCTCTGACAAATAAATAAAATATTAAAAAAAAAAAAAGATGCAAAGGCTAGCTTCAACATGAAGACCTATGAGAAAACCTGGGGATTGAAAAGAATTTAGAGAAGGGGATTTTGGGAAAATATATTACATGACCCTTCACAAAACAGGTTGTGCCTATATTAATCTATGGTCCCTACTGGTAGGTTTTAATCACACCTATATTTCCAGATCGGCTTTTGTTGTGATTGTAGACAATACTACCCTGCTATCTTAGCTTAATTGTTTGATGTTCTATTTTCAAGGGGGAAGCCCCTTCCCAAAGAGCAAACTCATTTTCCTGGGAAACTCTTCCCTTTGTAGTTGAGGAGAAAGGAAAAAGGAAAAAAGTGGAGGTTTGGGGGAGACTGTTTGAGGCTAAAGAGTGACATCTCTTGGTAGAGAGAAGAAAGGGACTTTTAATTAGGCGGCTTTTCACTGGGATATGTTGGAAAATGAGTGTTCGTGGCCTCAGAGTGTACGTGAACCCCTTAAAGTTGTATGAGAAATTTGGGGTGTGAAATGTGTATTTTTCTGAAAAAAACAATGGCTCAGGGCTTTTATCAGGTTTTCAGAGGGTTCTTTGCTCATGAAAGTTAAAGCACACTGGGTTGGGCCTGTATTTTCTGTGCTTGAAGTCAGAAGATCACCTGCAGCAGAAACACGGTGGGGTGTCCGTTAAAAAGTCAAATTCGGGCCCTACCCTTCATCTTCTGAATTAGAATCTCTAGGGGGTATGGCCTGGACTCTGAATCTTTAACAACTTCTCTAGGTGATTTGGTAAAATTTCTGAATATGATAGGATGGTCCAATGTATAATATCACCTTTTAGAATACGGCCAACAATTCCTGTGTAGGGAAGTGCTTACATTTACCCAGAGGCCTGGGTTCAAATTCCAGCTCGTCTACTCACTAGATGTGTTAGCTTGGCAAATGATGGGTGCCTTTGAACTTTAGTTCCCCCACCTGTAAATATGAGGCTAGTTTATCTGTCTTGAAATAATATTGCTTGACACATAGTAAGAGTCCAAAAAGTATCATTTCCTGCTTATAGTATTTTCTCCAAACTCTCTAGGTCTAATGTTTCTTTTTTTACATGCTCCGTGAGGCTTTTCTCATGGAAGTATTGTCAATAAACAAAACAAAACAGGTTAATCGTTTTCTGCAATGTATAGCCATGAATAAAGGGGTTTTGTTATGCCATCCAATATGCCTGAACTGTAAACTATAAACTTTTCTTTGCTTTAACAGACAAATAAACAACGTTCATATTTTGCAGGCTCTATGGACTCTCTCTGTGGACTCCTGGTGATTTTTAGAAAATGAAAAGCATACACGTCAGAATTTACCAACAAGGACAGAGTCGTCTATGCTTGATAGTCACATTATTGAGAACGTTTGGTTTTATTGGGAATCTACTCACTAGTTCATCCCCAGAAGCAAATAGCAAAAAGGAGGAAAGAAGAAATTCCTGTTGCTGTACAATCAGTCCTAAAATCCTCTGTTTGGTAAGAACATTTCCCGCCCCCAGGCCCATTCCACCTCCTTCCATCACCTCCTACCCCCCACCCCCCAGGGACATTGGATTATTTCAAGCAAGTTCCTTCTGATTTTGTAGTTCTGTCCTACTACAGCTGGATGTCTTTTATCATTGGAAAATTTTTTACACAAATAGCCATTTTTACATACCAGTGAGCAGTTATCCCCACTCATGATGTAAGCAGAAAACATAAAGGATATAATGTCGAAATAAAAACAACAAATTCTTTTAATTCATTTTCACAAAGAGTAACTAAAGTTCTCATTGGATCAACTAAAGAATCTCAGAATTTGTCCCTGGTGCTTTTTTTGAGGCTAGACATTTTTTTCATTCAATGGTGGAAGAAGACTTGTTTGGAACATAGGAAATTCTGACTCTGGAGAACTGGTATCCAAGAGGTCTGCTCACCTTAGACTTAACCATTTTCTCAGTCTTAAATCTATCAAGGCCTTCTTGAAGATTAGCTTGGGTTTTGTATTCTTTGATTGCCATCTGCTGGTGGTCTCCCATATTGGAAAATAAAAATGTCCGGGAAGATTCCAACAACTTGATTGTTGCTTGATTTTAGCAGTTCTTGCCACATTACAGATAACAACATTTTTAATGTCCCATGAAGACCATGATGACACCAGAGAGCCATGCCGAAGGTCCAGAAAACATATCTCTCGGAAACATTCCGGGTGTAGTTGTTTCCTGGGAAGATGCTTGCACAGCGACTAGGAATCACTCTGTAGGGCCAGCTGCTCATTCGTTTTTTAAAAAATACACTTTATTTTTTAGAGCAGTTTAAGGTTCACAGCAAATTGAATAGAGAGTATGGAGATTTCCCATATATAGCAGGTCCCCTACAAACATCTGGCACCAGAGTGGTCCATTTGTTAGGGCTGATGAACCTGCGCTCACACCTCATTATCACCCAGAGACCATAATTTACATCAGGGTTCACTCTTTGTGTTGTCTATCCCATGATTTTCGTCAAAACGTTATAGTATCATACAGAATAGTTTTACTGCCCTAAAAATTCTCTGCACTCTGCCTATTTGTCCCTCCCTAACCCCTGACAACCACGGATCTTTTTACAGTATCCATAGTTTTGCCTTTTCTAGAATGCCATATAGTTGGAATAATACGGAACATAGCCTTTTCAGATTGACTTCCTGCAGTTAGTAATATGCATGCTTCAGTTTCCTCCTTGTCTTTTCATGGCTTGATAGCTCACTTCCTTTCAGCATTAAATAATATTCTCTTGTCTGGATGTCACACAGTTCACCTGTCCACCTGCCCGAAAGACATCTTGGTGGCTTCCAAGGTTTGACACTTAGGAATAAAGCTGCTTTAGGCATTCGTGTACAGATTTTTGTGCAGACGTAAGTTTTCGACTGATTTAGGTAAATATCCAGGGAGTGCAATCACTGGCTGGTGTGGTAACACAGGCTCATTTTTAGAGGGCTAAGTGGGCAGAGTCGGCCATGAACATCTACAACAAAATGCTCTTTTCTAACCTTTAGTCCCTGAGCCCATGGTGGGCTTCAGGTGTTCAGGACTCCTGCCAAACTTACACACAAGCTGTTGGGTCATTAATGTGCGTTTTCTGGGGAGATGCTTTGCTATTTTCATGAGATGCTCAAAGATGGCTCTGGTTCAAGAAACACAGCTCCCTGGAAACTTTGAAAGGAGTATAGTTGAGCTGGAATTAGAAAATAAGAAAACATATACTCATGTTAAGTTCTCAGTAAGTAATAAGTAAATGCCTCCCACATTAAAAAAAGAAAAAGAAAAAGAAAGAAAACCCCAAACAAAAGAGCCATAATGCTGAAAACAAGAGCTGGATTTATTGAGAATCCAGCAAGTTAAACAGTTTATCCTTACTACTGTATCTCTAAACTTATAACAACCCTATGTTTCCAAATTATTTCCATTTTATAAAAATGACCAGGGATCAGAAATATTGCATTGCTCATGTTTGTGCAGCTAAATATGAGGCTAAAACTCAAATGCAAACCAGTTTAGACTCTATTCGCCAATAACAAAGACAATAAAACAAAACTGCCTCCAGTGGCTTCCATGAGAACACAGGAGCTGCCCACCATCTGGGGTGAAGAGTAGTGACTCCCAAAGAGGAGGAGGAAATATTTGAGCTAAGTTTTGAAGGACAATAAAGACTTGGCTAAGCAGAGGAGATGGGGCAGAGATGGAATTCCAAGTAGGAAAAAGCACATTCTGTGGCATAGAATATAAGAAAGAGGCTGATTGAAAAGTTCCAGAGCTGGTGTCACGGTCCTCAGGAAGAATGAATCCTTGCCAGCTCTTGAAGTAATAGGGCAAAGACTAATCATCTCTGGTCTTAAAAAGAAGAAATTCCAAAAGTGAATTTAAAATAAATAAATTGGACTTCTTCAGAGTTATAAGCACTTGTACTTCCGAGGACACCAATAAAAAAATGAAAAGACAACCCACGGAATGGGAGAAAATACTTTTAACTCTCCTGTCTAATATGGGACTTTCATCAGAGTGTATAAAGAACTTTTACGACTAAACAATAAAAAGACAAATAACTCGATTTTGGAAAAAGATTTAGTTTATTTATTTGACAGAGAGATAGAGGGAGCCAGAGAGCACAAAGGGGGGGCGGGGCGGAGAGGGAGTGAGGAGTGGGGGGCAGCAGAGGGTGAGGGAGAAGCAGGTTCCCCGCTGAGCAGGGAACCCAATGCAGGACTCCAACCCAGGACCCTGGGATCATGATCTGAGCTGAAAGTAGATGCTTAACTAACTGAGCCACCCAGGGGGCCCATACCCTGATTCTTAAAAGGATAAAGGTTTTGGATAGACACCTCTCTAAAGAGGACAGACAAATGGCCAATAAGCCTATGATGAGATGACCAACATCATCAGTCATTAGGAACATGCAAGTCAAAACTACAATTTCATACCACTCAAGTTCACTAGAATGGCTAAAACCAAAAAGTCGATAGGGGTGCCTGGGTGGCTCAGTGGGTTAAGCTTCTGCCTATGGCTCAGGTCATGATCTCAGGGTCCTGGGATGGAGCCCCGCATCTGGCTCTCTGTTCAGCAGGCAGCCTGCTTCCCTTCCTCTCTCTCTGCTTGCCTCTCTGCCTACTTGTGATCTCTCTCTGCCAAATAAATAAATAAAATCTTTAAAAAAAAGTAACAAAAAAAATAACAACAACAACAAAAAGTAACAAATGTTGAGGATGTGAAGAAATTGTAACCCTCATACCAGATCACCACCATCCAATGCTGGTGGGATTTTTAATGGGGCAGCCACTTTGGAAAACAGTTTGGCGGTTCCTCAAAATGTTAAACATAGTTACTGCTGACCTAGCAGTTCAGCTCCTAGGTACATACTCGAGGAAATGGAACACACACCTCCTCACAGACAACCTGTCCCTGAGTACTCATAGCCATATTATTCATAACAACCCAAGTGTCCGTCAGCCAATGACTGGACAAACAAAATGTGGAATGGTCATATTCTGGAATATTATCCAGCCATAAAAAGGAATGAAGCCCTGATGCAGGCCACAACATGGATGAACCTTGAAAACACCGTACAAATTGATAGAAGCCAGTCATAAAAGACCGCATTAGGCAATTGTATTTATTTGAAGTATCCAGGGTAGGCAAATTCACAGAGACAGAAAGGAGGTTATAGTGGTTGCCACAGGCTGGGGGGAGATGGAGGGGATATCAGTGGCTGTTCTTGGATACAGGATTTCTTTTTGGGGTGATGGCGAGTTCTGAAATTAGATAGGGATGATGTTTGCACAGCTCCGTGATTATGTGAAAACCTCCGAAATTGTATACTTTAGTAGGATGAATTTTATGGTATGAGAATTATATTTCAAGAAAGCTGTTGCTCCCAAAGGGGGTGCGTGGGGGGGGGGGGTGGGAATCATATTCATGAAGCAGAGTTGTCCTATCCATGAAACTGTATCAGAAAGGGCAACGTGAGAGGGGCCTTAGGGAATGACAACAATAACAATTATAACTCCTCACTTCATTCACTTAACAAGTAGTTGTTGAGGACCTATTGTGGTCTAGATGCTGGGGATACAGAGAAACAGACAAAATCTCTGTCTTCGTGGAGGTTCTATTCTAATGGGGAGATAGGCAGTAAGCAAATAAGTCAATGTGATCTCAGATAGTGCTGAGTGTTACTCAGGAAAAGAAAGAGGGGCAGGAGCTAGAAGGGGATGAGAGAGAGAGATGCTATTGTAGATGAGAGGCCTGGGAAGGTCTTTAGGGAGTGACACATGCACTTGAATATGTGAATTTTGTCAGTATTTCTCCTATGCGGCGCTGAGCTTAGACGTGCATGTTATTTGATCCTCTTAACAACCTATAGGGTAGGGGCGCCTGGGTGGCTTAGTTGGTTGGGCGGCTGCTTTCAGCTCAGGTCATGATCCCAGGATCCTGGGATGGAGCCCCTCATAGGGCCCCTTGCTCAGTGGTGAGCCTGCTGCTCCCTCTGCCTGCTCTGCCTGCCATTCCCCCTGCTTGTGCTCTCTCTCTCTAATAAATAAATAAATAAAATCTTAAAAAAAAAAAAACCTATAGGGTAGATACTACTATATTCCCATTTTACTGATGAGAAGATTGAAGTAGAGCAAGATGGAGCTGGTGTTCATACTCAGGTTTGTCCTTTTATATGCACTTTATAACTTTTCAAAGCTCTTTCATGCAAATGGAATAATGTATGCAGAAGTGCTTTGTGGATGATAAAGCACTATGCAAATGCAAGTAATTATAACTATTTTAATGTAATCTGGTTTGACCTCCATGGCATCCCTGGGAGGGAGATAAGGTGTGTAATGTTAGATCATTCTTAGACAAAAACAAACACACAGAACTGTGAAGTACAAAGTAAAGTGACTTGCCCAAGGTCACCAAGTTAATTAATGGTATAGTCAGAACTAGCACCTGTTTTTAAAGTTTTGTATTTTTGTCTCTGGGGTAATAAATTCCCTGCATTTTTCTTGCGAAGCCTATTTATAAAACTATACTAATTATTAGAGTGAAAAACAGTTTAGCAGTCCTAAGTAAATTTTCAGATGATCTTTCTTCTGTATCTTTGATTCCACTTACTCCACAGGCTCCTTCTTTCTCCCTATCTTTTCCCATTCCCTAACTTTTCCAGGCACTGATACCCTCACATACAGACTCCAGGAATTAGAAAGAAGCCATCACATGCCTGTTAATTACCACAGGGAAGAGGCACTTACTGTCTCAACTGAATGAGACCAAGTCATGAGCTCTCAAGATAGAGGATCAGAGTGCACTTAGTAAGAGAAATATGGATTTCTTAAGGTGACTACATGGGGCTTGAAAATTATTCTTCAAAGTGATCATATGTGCTTGATTTTAGATGCTCTATATCAGACGGAATTGACCACATCCTTGAGTGTAAGGTCTGTTGAGAACAGATAGTAGCATCTATTCTTTGCTTCATCTAAGGAACCAGAAATGGGCCCTTCTCCTGGTTATTGAGGACCAAAACCAGAGGCTTTGAGACTGTAGGATTTCAGAAACCCCACCCCGGGAATTTTTTCTGTGAATGGTGCCTTGAAACTAAGTGTCTGGTTAGGGGCCTGACGACACTCACCTTGACCAACTTCCTCCCCATCTCCCATCCTCTGTAAAGCGTGGTTCTGGACCTCTTCCCTGAACCTTTGGATAAATTATTGCTTAAACCTTCTGTAGGGATCGAAGATAAGGCTGTATCTAAAACTGAGGACTCAGACCCCTTCAGAGTGGGCCTAGGAACATCATGGCTGACCAGGAGGGGCCCTGCCCCAGAGGAGGACAGCAGGAGTAATTTCTATTATCTTCTACCTGGAAAACAGCTAGATGCATCCTATGAGGGAAAGAAAATAGAAGGGCTGAGAGCATGTTATATGAATATGGCAAAGTCATCTATCTTTAGAAAGAAAGAAAAAAATGCAACCATCACTTCTCCCTTGACATTGCACACACCTCCCTCCTATGCCCCTTCTTCTAGCTCTCATTCCTGTTCCTTCTTTTCCTGACAGAGTATTGCAGCTGTGGAGTACCTAAACTCATCCCTGTCTCTCCTTTCCCTTCTAATTCCTACACCCTGGCTTCCCCCACCCCAACTATTCCATGAAATTGCTCTTCCTAGAGGCATTCAGCAGGGGCAACCATCTTGCTGTACCTACTAAACCAACATTTCCCAAAATGCATTTCTGCAGACCCTTGTTATGCCCTTTTATTAAAAGGGGGGAATGGCCAAATAGTTTGGGAAACCTCACATCTTATCCTTCATCTTAGAGATTTACATTCCAGTTAACATATCAAGAGTTTGGGGGTGTGCTTCAATCCCCTCTCTTCTCTTTGTTCTCTCTTCCTGCCTGATTCCAGTTCAGCACACCTTTGTCTGGTACCTGCAGGTGGGTCACCGCAGCTAGAGCACGGGCTGTATGACTGGTAAAAGGACAGCCTGACAGCTATTCATTTATTGGAGATGGAACTTTCCATCTGAAGCACTGGGGCTGCCCTCATCCTTAGTTTTGGAACCCAAATCTGAGTCATTACAACCTGAACAAATGAAACTGAGATTAATTTTTTTCTTCCTTTTGCCCTCCCCCCCTTTTTTTAAGATTTTATTTATTTATTTGACAGACAGAAATCACAAGTAGGCAGAGGCAGGCAGAGAGGGAGAGAGGAGGAAGCAGGCTCCCCGCTGAGCAGAGAGCCTGATGCAGGGCTCAATCCCAGGACCCTGGGATCACGACCAGAGTTGAAAGCCACTGAGCCACCCAGGCGCCCCCCTTTTGCCCTTTCTAAAAATCCCCTGTACCCCCTGACATGATATTAATGATATAGTCTTAGAATTTGACTATAAAGTCCAGATTCCTTATTCTGATCTTCCAAGCCCTTTACCAACTGGCTCTACCAGTATCATCTTAATCCCATAACCAGGTGACTTTGCTGGAACAGATCTAAGATTCAGATGCCCTAGGAGAGTGGAGCCTGATGACCTTCTTTACTTTATAACTATTTGCATTTACATGCATCAGAACTGAGAAGACCTCGGTAAAACACTCGAACCCTGTCCACAGCTGGGGTGAAGACATGTATAGACAAGTCTGATTGACTGGGGGTCCCAGGTGGAAGCTGAGAGAGCACATTCCCCTTACATAAGTAAGGGGAATCTTGGTGCCGGGAGCGGGGTGGGGAGCAGAAGCGCAGAGGAACATCTCTGTCCTGGATTCTGACTGCCTGGATTCCAAACTGACCTCCACTGCTTCCCACCTGTGTGTCCCTGGCACATTTCTTTATCTCCTAAGCCTCCTGTTCCTTGTGTTGAAAATGGGTGTCGTTCTAGTACCTACTTCACAGAGTTGTTTGGGAATGAAATGAACTAATGTATGTAAAGTATTCAGCAAATATCCCTGTTATCAGCAATAAGGCTTTAGCATTAAGGAGTTTATAGGAGCAGTTCTGGAGAGAGGGGAGATTGACCTGGAACTGCACTTCATTTGTGTGCTCTGGGGAGAAAATGCCTTTGTCTATGAACTGAAGGTTCTGTGATTCCTTGGCACTCAAGAATCCTTTCTGTGGACTTCTCCATTGGGTCTTCCATTTCCCACCCCCAACTTCAGAGAACACTCTACTGCCATCACCAAGCAACATAGTGATACTGGGGCATATTCTTTTTGCAAGGGCAAAGACATGGACTTCAACAATCAGATGTAAGGGCTCTAGCACTTAAGCAGTGGCAACAAAGATGGTGAAGGCTGGGCAATGGCCTCTCTGGATTCCACTGTAGCCTGAGCCTGTAGGGTTGTAACCTACTTAGCCATGGCAGAGAGCAATTTGCAAGTTCAAAATGGGCACATGAGAGAGCTCCCCTGGTCATTTGTGCAACTTCTGTGTGAGGCTGGATTTCCCACAGCCTGCCAAGCAGGGATGGAGACCCATCAAAACTGGGTGAATGAACCCAAATCTGGGGAAGCTCTAGACCCTTAGGCTACATTTATACACTAGTAGCAATCATTTATTGAGGACCTACTGTTGCCAGGCCCTTTCATTTGCCAAGCATACATGAAAAAGTTATTCCCATTTTACAGATGAAGTTAAGCCATTTACCTAAGACCACATGGGTAGAAAGCAGTAGAGCCGGGTTTTGAACTGTAAGCTGATTTGGAAGCTCAAACCCCTCCCTTCTATGCTAGTCTGCTTTTCCCTATCTACACTTCCAGCCATGTCTTCCAGTATTGCTCACACACTCTCTGTCTCAAATCTATCTCATCAGTTGGGTTTACAGTTCTTCCTACTTTTGTTTCCTAAAGTACTGCTTTTTGGAGGTTCAGTAGGTGTATAGTGCCTTGCCTACATGGGAGTCATAGTCACCAGTCCCTTCTCTTCTAGCCATCACTATATACTTTTGCAGCTTTTATCTACTGACAGTAGATTTTGGGGAAATCTACAGCTTTGCTACTCAAAGTGTAGTTCATGGCCCAGCCACATAAGCATAGCCAGGGTTTGTTAGAAATGAGGAATCGCAGGAGTGCCTGGGTGGCTTAATCAGTTAAGTGTCTGACTTTGGCTCAGGTCATGATTTCAGGGTCTTGGGATCGAGCCCCACTGTGTTCCCCGCTCAATGGGAAGTCTATTTCTTCTTCTCCCTCTACTCTTCCCCCTACTTGTTCTTTCTCTTTTTCTCTCTCAAATAAATAAATAACATTTTTTTTAAAAATTAAAAAAAAGAAATGAAGAATCATAGATCCCACCCCAAACTTACTGAATTAGAACCATCATTTTTTTTTCTTAAAGATTTTATTTATTTATCTGACAGATCACAAGTAGGCAGAGAGGCGGGGGTGGGGCAGGGGGAAGCAGGCTCTCTGCTAAGCAGAGAGCCCGATGCGGGGCTCGATCCCAGGACCCTGGGACCATGACCTGAGCTGAAGGCAGAGGCTTTAACCCACTGAGCCACCCAGGCGCCCCTAGAACCATCATTTTAATAAAGTCCCCAGGGGATTCATATGCACACCAGATTTTGAGAAGCACTAGTCTATAGCTTTGAGCAGAATCCCTGAAGCCACCTAGCTTTGGGGGTAGTTCCTGATTCAGTACAGAGCTTTCTAAAGAGATAAAGAACCCTCAAAATCGTTTGGTGGGGTATCACCTACTCCAACACTTAAGCAGGCTGTAGGTTTTCATGGTGATTGAAGGCAATCCCCATGGTAAAAGATTGTGAAAGATACTTCAACATGAAGAGGAGCTTACCTTTTATAAAGGACAGTAGTCATTCTAAAATATGGCTGCCAACTGGAATCAGAGTGGGAGGTGGGGAGAGCAATTCTGATGTAACTGGTATAGAGAATGGCCTGAGCATTGGAAATTTCTTAAGTTCCCCAAGTGGTTCTTATATGCAGCAAAGTTTGAGACCACTGACCTACTGTAAATACCTTCTTCCAGTTAACATAATTCTAGGGTCTATGTTATATTCAAAGGTAACACAGGGTTTCCCATACTTGATTTTAAGACTCACCTGGAGAAATTGCTGAAAATATAATAATCAGGCCTGATTCCCACCTCACTGAGTTAGAATCACCAGGGGCCTGGGAGCTGTAGTTTTAACCAGCCCTTAGGTGCTATTCTCCCCCTCACAGAGGAGATTTGGAGGATACTGTTTCCAAAGACCAGTGGATTAGAAGCTCTAAAACCTGTAGAGGTTCCCTGCTTTTATCGTTTTCTTGTTTTTGGAAGAGCACCTGACTTCACCCATCAGGAGCTCCTTGGGTTTATAAGTGTAGAAAAATGGTCTTGGCATCATTCTACAGCTGTCTAAAGGGAAATGTTTTCTTATAAAATGCTCAGGCTGACTGTAGTCTAGAGCTTAGCACAGCTCTTGGCACAGGGTCTCAAGTATTTGTTAAATAAATTTATGAGTGGTAAAATAACTCTAGAAAGGAACACCAGAGTGGCTAGGAGAAGGAACCAACAAGCAGTCTAACTCCCTTAATTCCTGACTTTTGAGTCGGGAAGTTTACTTGACATAAACCTGGCATATGACAAATAGATAAATTAGGAAGTGGTTATTCACTGCACAAAAGGGTGATTTGATTTACAGATGATTCATTAGAGCAGTGTGTTTCCCAGACTAAGCAGAATCAGCATCACCTGGGGACGCATGAGAAATGCAAATTTTCAGGCCACCCTGTACAGCCTGAATCAGAGACTCTGAGTGATAAGGCTCAGCAATCCGTGTTTTAACAAGCCTCCCAGGGGATTCTCTTGCAACTAAAGTTTAAGAACTACTACACCAGGGACGCCTGGGTGGCTCAGTTGGTTAAGTGGCTGCCTTTGGCTCAGGTCATGATCCCAGTGTCCTGGGATGGAGTCCCACATCGGGCTCCTTGCTCGGCAGGGAGCCCGCTTCTCCCTCTGCCTTTGCCTGCCTCTCTGTCTGCCTGTGCTCTCTCTCTCTCTCTCTCTAACTAATAAATAAATAAAATCTTAAAAAAAAAAAAAAGAACTACTACACCAGAGTTCTTCATAGGACACATTCCCCACCACAACGAGACAAAGGATGTCCAAGGACACACTTGCTGTCAAAGGGGACCTTGGCTGTATTCTGGGATCAAGTACAGCTTCCACACTGTAGTTGAGTATATCTTTAAGAAAGCACTTTATAAACAAATTATGCATAATTTGCTTATATTTAATCTGAATAGTTTTATAGGATGACACAGAAAAATATCACAGCTCTACTGCTCAGGATGAGCTCTTTTTTGACCTTTTTTCCGGTAATATGCTGAGCTGTAATGTAAAATACATTTCTTGCTATGAATAATGGTCAAAAGCAGCTTGGAAAGTACAGCTGTGTATGGTACAAGGTTTGGCAGTTCCCATGCATGTGAATGGAGAGTGTCATGTAAAATAAGTAGGCAGAAGGGCTCATTATAAGGATCAAATCAGTAATCCCTGCTAAGAAAGAACATTCCTCACGTTCTAAAAAGGCTTTTTATTTCTGTGGTCCTGCCTCTGATTTCAAGCAGCAAACTGCCTTCCCAGGTTGGTCAGTTGTTTTTCCCAGAGTGTCTGGGTGTTGGTGAAAGGAGATATAGGCGTTGCCAGATGATTAAGACGTGTGCTAGGCTGCTAGTTTGTGCACACTACTGAAACTAACAACTGTTAAAAGCAATTCATTTAGCATTTACCTGATGTGGAAATGAATGAAGATCATCCAACTGAGAACAAATGGAGGCTATTTATTCAGAGTTTGCCATAGCAAGGGATTCTGCCACCATCACTTGGGTTTGGCAGAGACTTAAAGCCAGGGGAATGGGAAAGCTTTATAGTGCAAAGAAGGGAAAGCTTCGTGTATGCTCTGATTAGAGGTTGTGGGTTTGGAGAAGCTGGAGACAGGCCAACTCAGAGCGGGGCATCCTGTGTGATTGGCTTAGGCAGCGACTTTCGCTGGGTGATCCTGATTTGAAAATGAAGGGAAAAAACCTGGGAAGCTGGCAGTTTTTGCCCTAGTCCTGATGTTCTGGGCTGACTGCTGAAGAGACTGTGTTTTGATTTCCTGAACTGGTTGCTGTGAAGTTTATGCGTTAGAGTTCTATTGTCATAGAGGTCTCCTTACCTATCAAAACAAGGCAAAGACTTAACCTGTAGGGCAAGTTTATTCGTTTATTCATTTATTCAACACTTAGGGTCTCTTGCCAACTTATCCAGTGAATTGGAAGTGAAAATGAGGGTTGAATCTAGGCAGCTTATAGGTCCAAGGTTCCCTCCCTCTATCTGAGTAGTTGGTAGTTGGCAGGGATGACCCAAGGAAATGTGCTTTTGGTGGATTGAAAACACCCACTGATGTGGAAACATCTTGGTTCATAGTCATTCAGCTCAAGGTTGGCTACTCTGAGTCTGGGCTAATCTGAGTGAGCCATGAGAGCTGCGGACCCCAAAGTGACCATGACCATTCACCCCTCCGTAGCCCAGCAACAGAGCAGGGTCCCAATCCAGCTGCTTGCCCTGGTCTTAAGCTGCCAGGCAAAGGTTGCCAACCTTGGCAACCCAATTTCCAATATCTTCTTATTTCAATTAAGGGTCTCAGCCAGATGCCAGTTGAAGCCCAGGAAGTAATGGCTAGAGGACCTCACCATCTAACTGCCCACTTTCCACACCCCTTCCAAAGGTTGGGAATCTCCCATCTCGTGAGGCAGAACCTCCATCTCACCATAGAAGATACTCACTTTCTCATCTCACCAAATACTCACCAAAAACAAGTACTCA
>ML096570.1:0-19694 GCA_003697995.1 Taxidea taxus jeffersonii
AAAAAAAAAAAAAAAAAACTCAGCCCAGAGGAAGAAATTAATGAAAAATATAAAAGCAAGGCTAAGAGACATTAAAGATGGTATAAAAAGTTTTAACATATGCATCTTTAAATTTCAGAATTTTTTTAAAAAGGAAAGATGAAAAAAGTGCAATATTGAAAAGATTATTGAAATTTTTGGAAAATGAAGGTACACATTGATTCTGAGATTGAAGAAGCCCACCAAATTCTGAGCTCCTAGCCAAAACTGTCTGTAGAACAACAAAGATGGCCATAAAAGCAATCATAAGGGGAAGGCTGATTATGTACAAAAGAAAAGTAAATATGACTGGCAGCCAACTTTGGATAGCACAGTTGAGATGAGGTGATAAAGAAATGATCTCTTAAATATGTTGAAAGGAATAACCATCTACCTACAGTTCTATATCCAGCTCAACTACCATTTCATAAAGGCCAATTGCTTTTTTCTAATAAAACAAAGAATTTCAATAAAACAAAGAATTTTCTTCTATAGACTTCTATTGAATGATCTTCTAAAGGATGTGCTCAATAAGAAGAAAATTAAACTCAGAAGTAAAGATTAGCTCTAACCAATAATAAGCAAATAAACTGACAGACTTGTTAAACATGGGGAAGTGGGTAAATAATCATAAATTGTAAAGAAAAAATAAAGTAATAATATAATTTTAAAATTATTTTGGGATTTGACTATAAAGGAAATTAAAACACCGGGTAGTAGCATAGAATTTGAAATGGATCATTGAGATTAAGGTGTTCTTATTTGCTTTGGATTTCAAGTGGAATATAGAGATCATAGTTAAATGTATACACTCCCAAGTCAAATGTGCATTGTAGGGTTAGGAGAAGAGGGAATTATTTCTAAGCCAGAGAAAGGAGGTATAGGTATATTACTTTGCAATGGATGCTATAAGAAATGACCACAGATGGATAGCTTAGAAAATGGAAATACTCTCTCATAACTCTGGAGGTCAGATGCTTAACATGTTTCACTGGGTTAAACTGGTTTCACAGGCCCACAGTCTTCTGGAGGTTCCAGGCAAGAATCTGTTCCTTGCCCCTTCTAGTTCCTGGTGACTGTGGCCATTCCTTAGCTTACAGCCACGTCACTGCTATTTCTGTCTCTATCTCCACATCATCTTCTCCTATGTGTCTGTCTAATCTCCCTTTGCTTCTCTCTTTTAAGGCTACTTGTGATAGAATTTAGGACCTACACAGTTGATCTCCTCACTTCAGGATCCTTCACTTCATCACATCTGTAAAGACCCTTTTCCCAAATGAGATAATATTTACAGGCTCCAGGGACTAGCATATGGTTATATCTTTGAAAAACACTATTCACCCCACTACAACAGGAATCACAAAAACACGGTCTAGCAAAACACAACAGAGACACAGAAATAATGAGAATAATATGGCCAATAACCATTTTCTATCCACTTGGGCTGTTTTTGACTGTTTCATTTCTTTAACTTACCCTTTTACTCTGAACCTAGATGGGAGTAATGGAAAGCATTAAGAAAAGAGTCACCAAACTGTGGCCCATGGACCAGATCCAGCTCCCCATCCATTTTTGTAAAGTTTTATTGTGGGGTGCCTGGGTTGGTCAGTTAAGTATCTGCCTTTGGTTCAGGACATGATCCAAGGGTCCCGGGATCGAGCCCCATGGCTGGCTCTGTGTCCGCAGGGAGTCTGCTTTTCCCTCTGCCCATCCGCCTGCTCTTGCACATGCATGCTCTCTCCCTCTCTCAAATAAATAAATAAAATTGTTTAAAAATAGAGTTTTATTGAAACACAATCATGTAAATCCTTTACATATTATCTCTGGCTGTTTTGTGCTATAATAGGAGTGTTGAGGAATTGTAACAGAGACCATAAGACCTGCAAAGCCAAAACTATGTGCTATTTGTCTTTCCAGGAAAGTATGCCACATCTTGAATTAAATGATCCACTCCAAGTGGAAATAGGAAGGAAGAGAATTAGATAGATTAACTGACTGTGTGTGTGTATGTTTGTGCATATGTAATGCATATTTTGAATTAAGATTGCCATTAATAGTCTGACACCTTCAATGGAATTAAAGTTCTCTCGGAGAATTGACAAGTAAAGGAACAAAGTTTTGCTTTCTTGGATTTGGAAATTTGGATTCAGGATTTTATTCAACTCTGCAGAATATTCTTAGAAGGAAGATTTGCAATTAGATGCTAAGCACATTGGACTAGAGGGATAAGGAGCTGTAAATACTGCCAAAAATTTTATGAAAAGTGTATGCAGCCCGTATTTTACTCCTAATGGGATGCACATTTTGGCCTCATTTTTACTTCTATTGTAAGCTGCCTCAAATCATTTTGGTGGAAGTAGATGTGGTATAAATAAATAACCATACATGGACAGCATGAAAGAAAGAAAAAATGTAGAGCAGAAAAAATAAATCTCATAAGTAGCCGCACTTTAAGCGGAAGGTCAGGCTTTGCATTAGGTAGTATTTATAAGATATTTTGTGGAGTCCCTTAAAATGCCATGGAAATGTCAATGATGGTCACAGCTCTTGAAAACAATAGTGTCAGAATACCTAACTTAGTCATTCCACTGCTTGGCTTTCACTTCATCGTAAGAAACAGGATACCTGTTCCTCAAGGCTCCATGTCAAGTTCAGAGATCACGTGTTCACCCATCCACGGTACCACTGACAGCTCTCGCTGACACACTCCCCTAATAGGGGGAGAGAGTACACTTGGACTCTGAATCTGCAACGAGCACGGCTAAATACTTAGGGATCTGAGGTTTTAGGTTTCTTTTTTCTCTTTCTGCCCATTTTAGAAAAGGAACGATAGATATTTCTGTTTTATGAAAAAGCCTCCACATTATTTACATTGATACTCGTCTGAGTTGCCTGGAAAGTAAGCTGGAAGAATTATCACTCTCTGTGGTTTGAGACGGACTTCTTCTTAAAGAGACCCGACAAGAATAACAGGATCATGTCACTCCTCACTCCATCCTTCCTCATTATGCTTAGCCTTGCATCTCTTCTCTGCCCATCTTGCAGGATTCTCAGCAGAGGAGAGAAGTGTCTCAAGACGTGAATGGAGGAACAGGGGAGAGCCCAGTCTGGACTCCCCAAAGAACATCAGAAAGCATACGATGAAGCAAACCCCGTATAGTTGGCCCACTACAACAAATATGACTCTGGTAGGAACTTTTTCAAAAGTGGGAGTTCAAGGGAAGATATTTAAGGGGTTTTGTTATTTGGGAAGATCTTTCAAGGCAGAGAGCTGATTAGGTTCAAATAAGGGGTTTTTTTTGGCCTGATTCTTTAAGACTGGTGGACTCCATGAGGTGATGGTCTTAAAGTTAATCTTGATAAGGAATTTCTTTGTTTGCCCAGTGAGTTATTTGCCCACGGGAGCAATGTGCTCATCCTGATAGGAGAACTATTTACCCAGATGAGAAAACTGTTTGTTCCCATAAATTGATTTGCAGAAATTCCCTGAAGCAAACAGTGAAAATTTTGTATGGCTTTACAGCCTTATCTTTCTGGGCAAGAGTTAAGTCCAGCGGACAAAGGTGGCTTCCCGCTGAGTTCTGTAGTTATCTGGATTCAGAAGAGTCTCCATTCTGAAAGGTTTTACCCTAAAACATGATACAGATTTACAGGCTAAGGTCATTCTCATTTCTCCTCTCTTGGGAGTTGAAACTTACTTCTTATATCTCCAAATATATTTTCCTGAACAAAAGTGTCCAAAGCTTACCATTGTTTGGGAAGCGTTGTTAGCCTGTGCTCATCTGGTCACGTTCAGGTATCTGGTTTGCTTACTGTCTCTACACTTGATCAGCCTTCAGTGGAACTGAAGTTCTCATGCAGAATGGATAATGGAAAGGAAAATATATGGCCTCCTTGGAATGGGAAATATGGACTCAGGATTTCTTTCAACTCTGCATTCGGCTTTCTTAAACTCAAGAACTGGTCAGATGCCAAGCACAGTGGACTAGAGAGAGAAGTGGTAACAGAAGCTGACAAAGGCATGCCTACCAAACTATATCCTTTACCCATCTCCTATACCAGGAGCCCAGTTCCAAGGAATGGGAGAACAAATAGAAACTTGGACAGATGACCATGTTTGTTTGTTTTTTAGAGAGAGAGCGAGCACATACATGCAAGCAGGGAGGAAGGGGACAGGGCAGAGAGAGATGGAGAGGCAGATCTTAAGCAGGCTCATTGCTCAGCACAGAACCCAACGTGGGGTTCAATCTCATGACCCTGAGATCATGACCTGAGGAGAAGTCAAGAGTTGAACCCTTAACTGACCGAGCCACTCGGGTGCCCCCAGATCACCATGATTTTAGAACTTGATTCTGTACATGGAAGTCTGATATTTTGAATGACTTTGTTGTAGCCCCTCTATAAGGATGAGGTCATCTATGTAATGCAAGAGCAGGTCCTAAAATATTTTCAAATCCATCAGAAACAGAGCCCTTTACCAGACCAGAATTTTCATGCAGCCACTGCCCAGGGACTTCAAACCATAATATCAGACTCCTCCTATCAATGACAGTCAAAATTAGGCCTGAGTTTGCCATGGTTATTTGTTCAGTGATTAGAAGTGATGGTACGATGGTGTACTTTCTTGCCTCCCTCGTTCTCCTGGAGGCCATTGATTTTTGTGTTCTTTAAGTGTTGCTACAGATTCTGAATTATTTCTTTGCTTCATCATCCTTCACTGAACTCTTCACATGACTCTTGGGCCTGGACCCATAGCAGCCAGCTATGATGAAGACGGCTATGTCCTGCGTGTAAGTCCCACAGAGACTGTCTTAATGTTTGAGCCCAAATTAGTCCACCTGAACTAAAAGAAAAGTTGACCACAAAGCTGCCCTTCTGCTTCTCATCCCCCCCCAATCTGCTTTGAACCTTATTTTCCATCTAATTAAGCTTCTTGTCTTGACTTCTGTCTTTGCTGAGTCTGGTTGGGGTTGGATTTTATTTTTTATGTTTTTTGTTTTTGTAATTTCAGAATGTAAGGCCAGGCTCTGAGTTGGCACGGAATCAGAGGCCACTTCTAGCAATTGTCACCAAGATCTGTGTCCTCCAGTCATGCGAAAAAGATTGTACCCAGCACCTCCTAGAGACTCCTGGGGTATTAAATCTCAGTGCTTGCACTCCCACTGTAAAAACTGTTCTCGAAGGCTTCTCATCCAAATGTTCCCTGCCCATGTCCTTTCACCCAAGATCTGGCTCATCAGACTTTCATTTCTCAGGGGAAGGACGGGAGCCTCAGAGCTTTCTCAGGGTGCTGGGGACTTGCTGAGCTGTTCCTGCAGCTAGCCCCACCTGGAGCTGCCTTGTTCTCGAGCAAGCTCGATTCTGGCACCTCCTTTCACCCTCATTATCTTCCCTCTCTGCCTTTCCTACAGATTCTCCTTTTCAAAAAAAGAGTTAGCCAGAACCTGTTCCTCTTGCTTGCAGGGAAAGTAACTTCTCAACTTTGTGTTGCCTTTAAAAATTGAGGTCCACCCCTTGATTTCAGCCCAGAGTGCCATGTCCTGCATTGGTTAATTCCAACAGAACATGCACATCCCAAGTTGGTTACAGCCAGTTCCCTATACAAAGCTCTATGAAAACAGGCACACTTATAGGAAAAATATTTTCTCCTAAATTGAATACTATATCTGGCTATATCAGGGACAAATTACTTCCTCCTCTCATATGATAAGCCAAGCTGACAAAGAAATCATTTCAAAAAGCGGTGAGTCACTATCAATTCTGGCTCAAAACTAGCTGTTCAAAAGCCAGCTCCTTTCTGAAGTTTATGTTGCTAGCTGTGTGTGTGTGTGTGTGTGTGTGTGTGTGTGTGTGTGTGTGTATGAGAGAGAGAGATTTGCGTGCACACACACACGTGAACAGATGGAGAGAGGAAGATCCAAAATGGTAGCACGGAGCGCAGGTGAACAAACCAGCAGTGTTTGGTTCATTACATTCTTTTTCCAACGGAGTGCTGCTTCCTTGTACTTTCATTTGTGTCTAACTGGTCTTAAAATATCCTGTTTACCTTATCTAGTCATTCTTTGGTAGTAACAATCACATGACAATCCAAATGGTACTGAGGTTAAGACACCCCCAATACCCCTGCACCTGGGTGGCTCAGTGGGTTAAAGCCTCTGCCTTTGGCCCAGGTCATGATCTCAGGGTCCTGGGATCGAGCCCTGAATCGGGTTCTCTGCTCAGCAGGTAGCCTGCTTCCCCTTCTCTCTCTGCCTGCCCCTCTGCTTGCTTGTGATCTTTCTCTGTCAAATAAATAAAATCTTTAAAAAATAAAAAAAGGATTTTTCCCCCCAAAAGCTTTGTATCTGGTATATCTTGTGATTTTGCAAGAGCTGGGCGATAGCATTTATGCCCAGGGCAAGTCTCTTTGTGTCCAGAGGCCTTATCGACACTCACCTTCCTCCTAGATTTTCAATCACACAAAAGCCTGTTAATGTGAATAGCAGAGACTATTTTATTTTATTATTTTTTTTAATATTTTATTTATTTATTTGACGGACAGAGATCACAAGTAGGCAGAGAAGCAGGCAGAGAGAGAGGAGGAAACAGGCTCCCTGCTGAGCAGAGAGCCCGATGTGGGGCTCGATCCCAGGACCCTGGGATCATGACCTGAGCTGAAGGCAGAGGCTTTAACCCACTGAGCCACCCAGGCGCCCAGCAGAGACTATTTTAAAGAGAAAGAGAAATCCTGGATTAACTGTGGAGGGGGTGGGAGGGGGTCTCATTTGCCATTTGTCATAATGATGGTTTTGATAAAGAATACCTGTAGACTAGTGACTAATGAATACTATTCATATGCAACATTACAATATTTGGGATACACACACACACACACAGACACACACACATAAGTACACTAAACATCTAGCTATCAGTTTACCTAGCTCTCGCCAACATCCTTGGGAGATAGGTGTTTATATGGTTGACATTATTAGCCCCAATTTAGAAGTAAATAAACCTCATGTCCCCAGAGTTGCTTCTGTCACAAGTTAGTACATGATTCCCCTGGATGGAAGGATGTCTGTGCGCCGGCAACATCAGCATTGCCTGGAAGCATGTTAAAAGTGCAGACTCCTGGGCCCCACCAGGAGCTGCTGCCATGAAATCTCTATGTTCACAAGACCCCAGATGATTCTGTTGCACATCAGAGTTTAAGGAGCTTTGCTCTGGATCAGGTCTCTGTTATGTGTCATGGAACTTTAGGGCTTTTACCTCCTTCTTCCTCAAAGTTTCTCTCCAGGATCATGTCCTATGAGTCTGGCAATTAAGGTAAGGAGTCCTGAAGTTTAGGGCTTTGCTTTAGTCTGGGAAGCCATTCATTATCACTGTTGGAAAATAAAAGTAAGCAGAGCTACAAGAGGACAGAAAGCAGAAGAGAAAAACAAAGTGTGCTCAGTAGATTATTTCCTGTTCCTTCTGATTTAAAGAACTGCTCCAAAAAGCACAAACCATTAGGACTAAATTTTGAGGAGACTGGGGAGAGCCACAAATGGAGTCATTTTGCTGTCTGTTGTTAATGTAATCTACCAGGTAGACAGACGTGATTTTGTTTCATTTGTCTCAGGGCTGTAGTACACTCTCTCTGTTGTGGCATTTTCACAATGAAAAATGGCATGGTTTAAGAATGTGCAAAATTATATCTCTCACCGGGAGATCTAGGCTGGCAGGACCATATATTTAAGCCAGGCCTGTACGAAGATGTAAAGCAGCCAAAACCACTGCCCTGGAGAACTCCAGCTCTCAGGTGCTCAGCCACCTGCTCCCACTGAAATCAGAAGGTTTACCTGCCCTCCCAAAGCCAAGGAAAAGACAAACCAGGATGCCGTGTTAGTTTCTCCAGTTCTGATCGCTCTTAGGATTTGAAATTAACCAGTGTCTGATCCATGATCTGACTGGTGAAACTCAAAGGGCTGCAATCATTCTAAGCTTTGAAAATCTACCTCCTCCTACTCAAACCCAGCCATATCTGCCCACTAAGTCCTTTGGGTTTCCCAAATTTTACTCTTAGTTCCAGACATTTCATTCTTCCAATAGCTGTTCCTTGCCTGGTGCATATTTTTCATTGCAAATCAAAAGATGTTTTTGCATGTGGCTGTTTGTTTTATCCTGGAAAGTTAAAAGGCACAATGCTCAAACAGGATGTGAAGAAGCTGAATGGCTGGAAACTCGGTCAAGGCACCTGTTTCCTTAAGGAGATAGCCTCAAACCTACTTCCCAAATGGAAAGAAGATCTGATTAAAAAATAGAGATTTCTAAAATTCTTCCTGTAGGTTTTCCTGTAAGCTTTACCTTATTGGACATACACAAATGATGTTGTGGAGAGCACATATGATTCTGAGCATAATATCTAGTGAAAACATAGATCTAGCAGGCTAGAGACCAGAAGAGGAAGACTTCATCACTGGACGGGATCATTAAGTCGAACACCTTCAAACTGGGGGGGGGGGGTTCTTTTTTCCTTTTTCTTTCTTTTTTTTAGATTTTAATTTGAATGCAGTTGACATACAATGTTATTTCAGTTTCAGGTGTGCAACTGGTGATTCGACAAGTCTATACATTGTACTCTGCTCACTGTAGCATAGTTACCATCTGTCACCATACACTAGTCCAGTATCAGTGACTGCATTCTCCATACTGGTCCTTTCATCCCTGTGACCTACTCACTGCAAAACTGGAAGCCTACACCTCCCACTCCCTTTACCTGTTTTGCTCACTACCCTCCCATCCCCTTCCCTCTGCCAACTACCCATTTAGTCTCTGTATTTTAATTGGTCTGATTCTGCTTTTTGTTTGCTTGTCTATTCATTTGTTTTGTGTTTTTAGAGTCATCTTTGCTGGCTTGCTTTCCTGTGTCCATTTGCAGAGTGTCACTTTGTTGACTGTGGGGTCCTCTGTCAGTCAAAGGATACATACCGAGCAGCTCCAATAAGCTAGGGACTCTGCTGGTCACTAGGTGGAAAGGAACAAGGAAGACAGGTCTTCTGCTCTCTGGACTCTTGCATTCCAGTTTGTTGGTTATCACAATGGCAGATGAGGTGAGTGACCCAGAGGAACCATACCCATGATGTTTTCATACAGAAAGGGATGTGGGTTATGTGAATTTCTGTGAATATATTAATGGGAGCTGTTGAGCAGAAGGTCTTCCTGATCACAAGCTGCCAGCATGTATCATAATGTCAAAGAGTGTCAAGCCAGACAGCCTTGGTCTTCACTTTTCCCTTAGGGATCATGGATATCACAACTAAGGAAGGTACCTCAGTCCCAGTCACAATTTTCATCAGGTTATTAAAGTTGAGGTTCTTAGAAACACAACATAAGGGAGTGCTGAATGAATGGCCTCTGGAGCTCATGTTTTGCCCACCAAATTGATTCTCCCCAGGTACCCACTTTAAGTGGAATGGATTCTCCCATTTACTCTGCCTTCCATGGAATAAGCCGTACTTGCAGGCAACCTCAATGGCTGTCATCTGTCAGCAGTTACTACCTACCATTAAAGCTAAAGAGAATATTAATGAAAAATATTATAGCATGCTTTGTAAAATTCACAATCCGTTTTAATATTACCCCCTGCCAAGCTGAATATAGCAGTTTGCCTAACCACAAAATTTTGCTTCTCAATTCTTCTCCCCTACCCTCCTTTCCTGATACCCAGCAACCATCTAACTGGCAATAAGAAAGGCCACATTTAATTGCTTAATGCAGAATTCAGTCACATTTTACCAGAGGTTATTCTGCAAGAGTCTTTTGTGTTTAGTCTTTCTGAGTACTGAAAAGAGTGTGTATTGAAGGTTGCAGACCATTCTCCCTGAGTCGATAGCTTTCTACAGACTCAGAAGCCTCGTTGTGCTGTCTCACGAAGCTATAGGAAAGACGAAACAATGCTCTTCAATAAATAGGCTTTGTCTGCCCATGCTGGCAGCAACTGCTTCAGAAAGAGTGTGCAGGCAATACGCTACTGTGTATTCCCATAGGCACGCAGCACTCCTGTGCACGGCTTCCAAATCTGTCATCTTTCTATTCTGCTCTGGCCAAATTCCTATTCTCCTTGGCTGTGGACATAAGACATAAGCTTCTTTTCCAGTCTCTGGGGCCCATAAACATTCTAGCCTTGAGAATGTTTGCTTTTGAGAGGGGAATGCTGTGGGACTAGTTCCCCATGGTATAAGAAGTGAATTTCATCTCAATGCCCCTAAGGCATACACTTGTCTGCAGTTCTAAATGCAAAAAAAATAAAGGATCTTGGCTCAACCTGTAATCAATAAAGTAGACTTGAATCGTTCTGAGCTCTTGGTCGTCTTAGTGTCTCCCCACTGTGACTGTCATCAGAAAGATCTGAACCATCATGATATTGAGGAGAACTAGAGACCCATTGGGGTTCAGTGGCCTTTGTGGGCACATAGTTAGTGTCCAAGCTGGGATCAGAGTGCATGCTTTCTGTTCTCCATTTGACCAGCCCCTCTTGAGTTCTTTAGAAGGCTTTGG
This sequence comes from Taxidea taxus jeffersonii, assembly GCA_003697995.1. Lineage (NCBI taxonomy): Eukaryota > Metazoa > Chordata > Mammalia > Carnivora > Mustelidae > Taxidea > Taxidea taxus. The sequence continues at coordinate 10,540 of ML096570.1, forward strand.
AGAGGAGGAAATCTTTGAGCTAGGTCTTGAGGGTAAATATCAATGTGTTAGGAAAAGAAAAATCTGAGAAAAAAATACAACAACGCACCTGAAGGCAGGCACGTGCCAAAAGATGGCTTTCCAAGAAAGCCCAAGGAACCGGGAGGGTAAAGAAAACATGGAGTGCATGAAAGGGGGTGTCTATGACAGAGCCTATGGAAGTCCTTGGCTCCAAAGATGGAGGAACCACTAATGAGTCTCAGTCTCATGAGTAATAGCAAGTTGCTAACTGATGTGATTAGATTTCAGTTTAGATAGATAATTACAGTTTAGCTCACACACACAAAAATTGTCCTGGATATTGCAAATAAAAAATACCAAATGCAGAGAGCAGTTCTAACCATACACTAAGGTGGTAAGAGAAGAATTTGCTGAAGAAATTCAGAAACTGCACTTACCAGGCTAGCCGGAAAGATAAGAGATATAAGAGCAATTCTTTAGACATGTGGATTCTGCAGTGCCACAGGATTCGGAATTTATAATAAGCACTGAGATGACGTCTAGGAGGTGGCAAGTTTGAAGAGCAGTTGAACAGATCTTTCTGAAGAAGAGGAATTCGTTTGGGTTTTGTTGGATGAGAAGTGAGAATTGATGGGGAAAATATTAAAAACAATTAATTGTGGGATATATAGAACTAAATTATTGGGTGAAAAGGATAAGCAATGCAGATGTTAGTGAGAAATGACTATGGGAAAAACTCTGGGTGGAGGGAAATAGTTGACCGGGACCCTGGATGTCAGATTGATGGCATCACAGCTTTAGGGAGTTGTCCCCAGTCAAGGTTCAAGGTCAAGGTTCAAGGAGCCCAGCTAGTACCATCAGATGGTTTGAGCAAAGGTATTTTTGTCATGGCCAGAGTTACATGTCACAAGCACCTGAAACTGATACTGGCTGATTTGATTGAGAAAAGATTATTTTGAAAGCCTGTTAGGTATCTCACAGATTTGCTTGGAATTCTGAAGCCATAGGCACTGAAAATGAATAGGAATACGTGAGACTGTTCAGCGGCAGCACAGCCAAGGCAACTGCAGACACAGTCCCCTGAGGAGATGTCCCCTCCTTTGCCAACCACAAGCTGCGCCTCATGCCCCCAGGACTGTGGTCACCAGAGCCCGATGACATCACCACCACCGCAGCCAGTAAGAATACCTCTAGCCCCGGGTCCTGGTTCAAAACCAGACCTAGCGAGACTGCTCAGCTGAGCCGAGGTCACAGAATCAAACATGGAAGGGGATTCATACATGAGGGAACACCAAAAGAAATTATATGCACCACAGTTTTTGGTTGTGATTTTTTGTTGCTGTTGGGGCACACATTCTTGCATTTTTCTATTGACTTCATAGGAACTACTGATACGGTCTTTGGAAATGTTCTAAGTTCCTAAAGTCATCTCTGTAAAAACTTTACCCCAGTCTCTATAGCAACGTCAGAATACCACGTGAACCCCCCGAGATTCTTGCTTCTCCTTGACTGGAACACTTAGGGATGGGAGGAGTCCAGAGTTCTTCTTTCAAGAGGTTTTTTTTTTTTTTTTAAGATTTTATTTATTTATTTGACAGGCAGAGATCACAAGTAGGCAGAGAGAGAGGAGGAAGCAGGCTCCCTGCTGAGCAGAGAGCCCGATGCGGGGCTCGATCCCAGGAACCTGAGATCATGACCCGAGCCGAAGGCAGAGGCTTAACCCACTGAGCCACCCAGGCGCCCCTCAAGAGTTTGTTTTTAATTGAGATAAAATTCATGCAACATAAGATTCACCTTTTTATGTTAGTCATGTTTTCTCTATAATTCAGTGTTTTTTTAATATATTCATAGTATTACAGAATCATCGCCACCATCTTATTCCAGAATATTTTCAGGACACCAAAAAGAAACTATACACCTTATCCATTTACTCTCTATTCTTCTTCCATTGGAGCCCTGACTAATCTACTTAATTACTGTGGATTCCCTATTCTGGATATTTCATATGAATGGCATTATTAGGTATTTGTTAGTCAAGGACCAGTCCTCAAGACAGGCCTTTCTTGGAAATGTACAGTGTTTGAATCACAGGCAGGTAAATTAACCCTTTCTGCCATGCTTGGTCACTGCCCCGAGCCCTTGGCCTAGAGTGTCTTAAAGAAAAACTTTCCTATCTTTCTGAGCATCTGTATTTGTACATATTTGTATATATATAGTACTTATATATTGGTTACAGCAGTAATATCGCCATGAATATGCCTCACTTTTGGACGGGTCATCATGAGTAGTGATAGACTTAAGAAGACAAATAATCTATCCTCTAAAGCAGTTATATACATTTTCAGATCTTTATACTATTGATTACTTATTTTTTCATTAATTTACCATTATTGGTAAACTCTTGTGGTAAACCCTGTGCAGAACTAATCAGAATGGTAGTTGGTTAATGGTTAGCTAAACCCCAGTCTTTCCCAGGCTATCCATTTTCCATTGGTTTTATAACCTGTGGTGGTTTTACCTCCATCTCTTGATATATTTGATCATCAATATCAGTGTCATCACATGACTTATATACACAGGTCATGCATCTTACCAAAAAGCCAGTGTGACATCATATCACAATATGGTTATGATACAATTCTATTTTAATACAAAACAAATCAGTAGGAATTATGAAGGTATTTGACATCTCTTCCCAAGAGAATCAGCCTTTGCCCAATGTACCAGATATTACTGTGGATAAACAGTGTTGAGACTGACACATCATTCAGTTATTTCTGGGTGCCAAGTCATTTGGGGACAAAGCCAGTCACTCTGTCCTGGTTCCCAGACTTGTGCCAAGGCTGGTATCTGTTGTGTGCTACTGTGTCTGCTAGGGGCAGGACACAAGTGTTACTTCAAATTGTAATTGTACCGCAGTGTATGTCTTATTCTGATGTATGGTTGGCATGGGTGTAGTTATAATACATCAGTGTAAATTGCAAATGCCCTCAGAGATTTTCCATAAGTATGAAGGTCCCCAAGAGTCCTGTAGGTGGGCCCTCTGGGACTCAGCAGCCAAGTAGAGAAGGCATGGCCTCATGCTCCCTCCCCCTCCATCTTTATTAACATAGTCAAGAGGTACTGTTGAGATGGGGTACAATCCCTTTCCCAACACCGGGGCCTAACAGTATGCAACATTAGTCCTTGAGTCTGCCGGACCCACTTCGCTAAAGCTTCATGGGATTTCCAGACTTATTCTCATCCTTTGCCTCCTCCCAGAAGAGAATTTCCTCTAATCACTTAATAAATCTTTGTCTCTGAATGCCACTCCTCATTAAAAGCAAATTTAATTTGTCTCATGATGCTTAGATTGGCACCTAAGTCTCTTAAAGTTCTTCTCTGTCTTGTGGTCCAGTGTCATTTGATCTGTCACAGATGCTGTTGCCTATAATGGAGAACAGTTAGGATACATGTTCTATACCCCCAAATGCCGAGTTTCCCCAGCCTAGGGTTAGAGGGGGGTAGTCATATCTCAATGAAATTTGGTCTGAGTATGCCATGAGGCCTCCTATAGCCTTTTTCATCTCAGTTCAGGGAGGCTTATCTCGGGAATTCCTACCTACCATATGAAGCCTGCTGCTTTATTCCCAAGAGGAACCCATCATTCCTTTCTCCTCTGGCTAATAGCTTCTCATGCTTCTCATTTACAGAAACAAAGGTGCTATGTATTTGTTAACAACATGGTCATCCATGCAGCTGCTATATTGTTTTCCATTATAAGCAAGGACCTTTCTAAGCATTTGGTCATCAAGGTTTATATTTAACAATTATCAGTCTGCCAGGAGTTGTACATTGCACAGTCTGATGGCCAATGGGGAGTAGTTCTTGGAAATTCCTTCCCAAATGATGCCCTTTGCAGTATATGTGACCCGAAAAATGAGTCCAAAGATACTGGCACACTGCCAGCATTCCACGCAGTCATTAACAATAGGTCCAATCCATCATCATGTCAGATAACCTAGGTACCTCCCAAAGCAATGCCATTCAGGTTTGCAGGCTTCCATTAGACCTCGTCAGTTCCTAGAAGCAGGAATATCCTGGAAAATGTATGGCTTCACCCTTTTGAGCATCTTAAATATTTGTGCTAAGAGACCGTATCATTCCCTTACTCTGAGCCTCTCTTTAGGCACCAAGGTGCTATGGGATTTCCCTCTTTGTGTAAACCATCTATTCCTCTACCCTCTGCTATTATTTCTCATTCTCTTTCTCCATTAATCATTGTCTTTAACTTAAACGTCCCCCCTTTTGAAAGGAATACATATGCAGTCTCTGTGCTGGTCCACATTGCTGGTAAGAACGCAAGTCTAGCAATGGCTCCCCCTCACCCACTCCTAGTATACATGGCAGGGTCACCTAAGTCCAGAACAAGTAAGCTCTCTCAGCCATTAGAATAAATTTGCATTCATGGTCAATCCCAATGTTGTCAGATAACATTGTTAATACTATCAGGCCCTTGGAAATTTTGGCATAAAGGTTTAAAAGTATGCTTACAGGAGAGCCTGGGTGGCTCAGTCGTTAAGCCTCTGCCTTCCGCACAGGTCACCATCCCAGGACCCTGGGATCAAGCCCCACATCAGGCTCCCTGCTGTGTCTGTGTTCCCTCTCCCACTTCCCCTGTCTATGTTCCCTCTCTTGCTGTGTCTCTCTCTATCAAATAAATAAATAAAATCTTTTAAAAAAGTATGGTTACAGCTTCTTGCTTATGAAGCATCCCTGTTTGGGGAAGCAGTGGCTGTAGCCTTGATCTTAAGACCCCCATAACAGGTAGGTAAAAAGAAACTTGAAGTAAGGTGGGGAAGAACTATTTAGCTGCACCACACCTTCTCCCAATCCTCTTCCCTACACCAACCTCTATCTCTACCAAAAGTAGAGGAATCTCTTGAGTAGGAACCTTTCCTCGGCACTCACATGTTGAGTGTGAGTCCCACTCATGAAAGCATGTAAGCCAAACCCTCGTACTTTCATCTCCTCTCATTTTAGCAAGAAATATTTCAATTACCCATTCCCATTCTCTATGAAACCACTTACTCTGAGGATGAGATGTAATATCATGTGTAAATATGACATGTTATCCTATTTTCCATTTTTGGGCACTGTAGGCTATAAAATGTGTTTCTTTGTTTGAATGCAACTTCGCTTTCGAAATCGGAAACCAACCCTGCTGGCACCTTGATCTTACACTTCTAGCTTCCCAAATGGTGAGAAAACTGGATGTTGTTAAAGCTACCCAGTCTGAGGCATTTTGCAATGTCAGCCCTAGCTGACTAATGCAATTTGCATCTACCACTGGGTATGCAAAGTCTAGTACAGAACAAATGTCTGTTCACTGTCGGGACCCATTTCTAGATTCCTAGTGTTGTCCGTAGTGGCCCAGTGACATCTATATGCCAGCCCTGTGTCAGGTCTCTGCCCTGGTGAATCTGCCCCATTGTCATCTTCAATTGCTGTCACTCTCGCTAGGTATTTGGACCTTACTTAGAAGGTACAAGAGGCATATAACGATGATCAGCCCATCTCATTGCTGAAGCTTCTCCATTTCCACTCACTTCATGGACCCATGTGGCCACCTAAAGTGAGCAGAGCAGGATATCCACTTACTGGTTCCAGTATCCTTCTAATCCTGGAAGGGGATTCTTCTGGTAGGCAGCCACAGGTTCTACTCTAATGTGTCTCTCTTATTCCCAAAGTGGTTTATATCAGGCCTGTGACCCAATAGGTTCACCCATCTGCCTAATCATATGCCCGAATCATTGGCCATCACTAGTAAGTCTCTGTGCACCCAAACATTGGGACTATAATGGGGTGCCTATGTGGCTCAGTGGGTTAAGCCTCTGCCTTCAACTCAGGTCATGATCTCAGGGTCCTGGGATTGAGCCCCTCATCAAGCTCTCTGCTCAGCAGGGGGCACTGCTTCCCCCTCTTTCTCTGCCTGCCTCTCTGCCTACTTGTGATCTCTCTCTCTCTGTCAAATGAGTAAATAAAATCTTTTTAAAAAATTAGGACTATTACTGTTCAATCCTCTCATCACCACAAGGAAAACAACATGCCATCCAGACTGTTGAGTTGGTTTATTCTTGCCTTCTTCAGGCAGAACTTTTCCATCAGCCAGTTGTAGTGTGGCAGCCTTTTGAAAAGGATGCTGTCCACAAGCCAACTAGTTTTTTACTGGTCAATTAAGAGTTGTTAATAGGGCACAGCCCATGTGATAATGTCATCTGGAAGTCCCTCCGGTGATTCCAAAGTCAACACTAGAGGGAAGAAAGCTCCCTACTCATGAATACTCCTGGGTAGCAAATTCCTATATAAACCATTTACATTTTATTATGCAACTCTTATTGATACTGCTTTCCTTTTTAGAGCACTTTTTGGATGTTACTCAAAACATTATGGGTATTTTAGATTTCAAGATTATCTTATGGCCTTCAGTCATATGGGCAGTTTCAATTAAGGCCCAATAACGAACTGTTATCTCTCAAATGGCATGTACCTTACTGTCACATGTGAAAATTTCCTTGTCTAAAATCCTAGTGGTCACTGCTAGGGAGTACTCATAGGCTTTTGCCATAAGCTCTGATCAACATAAGTGTAAGTCGAAGATTCTTCCAAACTAATTTGAGTGTGGATAATAAGGGCTCAAAGGAATTCATTGAACCATCACTCTTTGCAGTTCTGATATGGCCTGCTGTTTTTCAATTCCCTATTCAAATCACGGTTTCCTTTCAAGTAGTTTTATAGAAAAGAGGCTGCAAATTCTCACATGTCCTCCCCAGTCCAAACAACCTTACCAAGTCCTGTGCTTCTTGCTTAGTTCCAGGGGTAGGCAATGACAGCAGTTTATTTCTGGTTGCCTGTGGAATTCTTGTCATGGATGGCTTCTTCCCAGGTTATTCTAATAATTCCACCATTTAAATAGGTCCTTGCCTCTTTGGTGAGTTTTTCAACTGGTCTCTGTTAGTCATGTGTGCCATCACTTTATTCAAACCAGTTCTCACTTGTTTTTCTGTTTTTGATAGTAGGATATCATCAAAATGTTGGGTTCTATCACAGTGGGGACCTGGAGTAAATTCCTTCTAAATCAAATGGTTTAAATTCATTCCAAACCAAATGATGATAGAAGTTGGTGAATTCAAATAGCCCTCTAATAATATAATATAACAAAATGTTAATCAAGAGCCTTTCCACAGGAAGGCAAACTGTCATCGGTTCTTTTCCAGGATTGGGATTAAGAAAATAGCATCTGTAAAACCAGTCACTGAGTACCAATCTTTTAGATTTCGGTGGGGTTTGCACTGTTGAAATCATCTCACGAGCTTCCAGTGCTCTAGGCAGTGTGGCTTTTTTTAAGCCTTGATGATGGACTGTTCCTCTCCATGAGCCCCCTGCCTTTTCCATGGGCCACATAGTCCAATCATACTGAAGATGTGTTGGTAACAGCACCCCAATTTCTAACATGTCATCAATTAAAGTGGTAATCCCTTTTGCTCACAAGTTATGCAATACTGTTTCAAATTAATAACCTATGTGGACTCAGGCAATTCTATGGCTTCCCATTTAGCATGTCTAATTAGTACTGGCCAAAGTATTACAATACCAAGTAGAAGAAGTGTTCACCACCGATACAATATCCATCCAATAATACATTCAGATAAATGAGACATATCTACTTCATATAAACTCTGTTCAAATATTCCAGTTTTCATTCAAACTTTTCCCTAAATCCCGTCAACTTTTGCCTCCCTATAACCTCTCAATCTAGTTGTAGTCCACATTAAGACTTCACCAATGGTTTTAGAATGAACATTACCTGGAGTTTTGTCAAGGAGACCCTGAAAACTTTCTTCTCTACCCCGTTGGCCACTTCATCCATACATGTGCATATGACTTTGGGTCTCCAGCCAGGAGTTGTACCAATAGACTTTAGTCCCTTCGTCAGTCAGCATCCTGATTAATTTGCCAGACTATTGACACTGGCAATCAGAAGTTAGGTTTGTCATTGTCATTTTGTCATCTGGCTTTGTACATTCCCCCCAGAAAGGATAATTAGAGTAGATTTAATTAGAGATCTTCAGTTTTAGGAGACCATCAGGGGCTCCCATCAGTCCACCCAACCTCCGGCAGTGCTTCCTTAAGACCTTTTCATTGACTCCACTGATATTTACATTATGCATATCATTCAGTTTAAAGTATTTTCACTGCACTGCCCAAGTCCCTCGATACAACTCCATTTTTCCCCATTATCTTATGAACTACTCTAATTTTCATAGCATCTATAGTACCCATAAGGAGAAGCTGAGAGAAAACTGATATGGCTTCTGGGATCATTAACTGATTTTTCAGCAGAAAAGTACAATGAGATACCCATGCAAAAGGGGTACCTTAATGACAGCATTTACAATGATCTTAGTAAGATGCATATTAGGTGGATGAGCATTCCAATCCAGCATGATTTGTATATGCACAATATCAGCCACTTCATTTGTGAAGTTCCTCTCAACATTAAAAGAACAAAGGACAGTGTATAAACAGTGAATTCTGGAACACTGAAAAGAAATTAAAAAAAAAAAAATAGAGCTTCCCTATGACCCTAGCAATTGCACTACTGGGCTACTGGGCATTTGCCCCATAGATACAGATGTAGTGAAAAGAAGGGCTATCTGTACCCCAATGTTCATAGTGCAATGGCCACAGTTGCCAAACTGTGGAAAGAGCCAAGATGCCCTTCAACGGATGAATGGATAAAGAAGATATGGTCCATATACGCTATGGAGCATTATGCCTCCATCAGAAAGGATGAATACCCAACTTTTGTATTAACATGGACAGGACTGGAGGAGATTATGCTAAGTGAAATAAGACAAGCAGAGAGAGTCAATTATCATATGGTTTTGGTTATTTGTGGAGCATAAGGAATAACATGGAGGACATGGGGAGATGGAGAGGAGGAGGGAGTTGGGGTACATCGGAGGGGGAGACAAACCATGAGAGACTGTGGACTCTGAGAAACAAACTGAGGGTTTGTTTCTCAGAGTCCACAGTCTCTCATGGTTTGTCTCCCCCTCCGATGTACCCCAACTCCCTCCTCCTCTCCATCTCCCCATGTCCTCCATGTTATT
>RCUC01089361.1:0-14414 GCA_003697995.1 Taxidea taxus jeffersonii
TCAACACACCCTACCTTTGCATGTTTCTTCTTTAAAGAATTTAGCTCCTTCTGTTGTTTCTTTAAGTGCTTCAGGTAAGCCTATGGAAGAAACAAAGAGAATACCAAATCAGTGTTTTGCAGCCACGGTGAATACATCTGGTGAGAAACACAAATATATCAGTGTCACCAATAGGTGTCACACAAGAGTGCTTCCGAAATGAGTGAGCCATTTTACCTTCATCTGCTTTAAATCTTCTATCCTCACTTGAGGGATAAGTTCAATACCTTAAAAAAAAAAAATTAAATCGCCGTGTGTATTAAAATTAGAATAACAGATAACACAAAATTCACCATTTTGAAATCTCACCTAAAGACTTTGAAGCAGCTTTATATGTAAGGTTGTGGATATAAACATCTTCATTTCTTATTACAAAGCAATTAACTAGACACTTAACTGGCAGGCTTACTGTCTTAGGTCAGGTTCCTTACAAGCAGAGCCTGAGCTGGAGTTCTGTGTACATGTGACTTACTAAGGGAGGGCTCTCAGGAGGAGCCCCAGGAGTGAGAGAAGCAGAATAGGGAGGAGGAAGTAGGCAGGGGGCACTTCCGGCCAAACTGCAACCTGACCCTGCTGGAGGCTCTTAAGCATAAATGGCTGTCCAAAGTTGCCGGACCTTGAGGTATGAGACTGGGCTTTCGTCACCCCAGAACAGTCAGCCAGTGGCTTCAGAGACTGTACAAAACCTTCCAGGCATTTCCAGGCAAGGGAACTCCCACAGTCTGAGGACAGTCCTCTGAGAAAGTGGCAGCTGTGATTTTCAATCAGCCAATACACAGAGCAGCTGGAGGGAGGGGATGCTAAGCCCACAAAGGATATCAGATCAGGCACTGCAGCATCTGTGAATATTACTTTTCTTTTTGTATTTCAGGGGCCTATCATCCCAGTCAATGACCTCCCTCTTTATCGTCATCAAAGAACAAAACTTTTTTTTTTTTTCTCAGCTGCTTTCATCAAATGTAATTTTTAAGTGATAGGCTACCGAGCACCGCCATGCCTTCAACACATAGGAAATCCTGGAATCAAACTGTGGTATAACAGGATGTTGTCATAAGGACCCGGAGTCACATATTCCATTATCCTGCTACTAGAGGGATGCTAGGCCAGGTGTTGTCATGGCAACCAGAGTTGTCGGAGAATCCCCAAACATTTTCTGTTTGACTGCAGATTTTTCATCTTACAAATGACGAGGAATGTGTGTTTTGTACTCTAATTGAATTCCATTAGACTCCAAAAAGCTAGGGATGAGATATTCAAGAGAGGCCTCGAGTCCCAGGCTCTTGTTTTTTCAGTTTTGTTTTTCTCTTTTGGTCTTGGTTAAAGTAAATCTTGATTAACGGGAACCTATGCAAACATGAACTTGGTTTTACATTTTTTTGGGAAAGATAGAAATAACTTATAAAAATTTTAGTTCCTATAAATGATGTATCTAGGAAACACCCACACTCTGCATGCAGAACAGGAACTGGTACATGCTTAGTTTCCTCTGTGGGCCTACAGAAGTGTGTCTAACAGAACATTTGGTGACCTTGGCAGGGTTCTATGTGGGGGCTGTCCAATGGAGAGCCATGAGCTATGTGTGGCTCTGGGCACCTGAACTGTGGATAGTGCAAATAAAGAGTTCAAATGTTCATTTTAACGCTGAAATTTATAGAGCCACACATGGCTAGTGGCTGCTCCACTGGCCAATGTAGTTCTACAAGTTTCCCTGCTTAAGGGAAGGGTTAAGTACAGAGCTTTGGGCTCCAAAGATTGTAGTTAATTCAAGTTTCACTATGTCAAGATTTTGTTCTTATCAACAAAGCTCAAAAAGAACTTGTTTGCTCTCAAGCCACCTTTTGGAGAGCAACTCAGAGTTTAGTTTTAATTCCTTATTCTTTTTTTTTTTTTTTAAAGATTTTATTTATTTATTTGACACAGAGAGAGATCACACGTAGGCAGAGAGGCAGGCAGAGAGAGGGGGTGGGGAAGCAGGCTCCCCGCTGAGCAGAGAACCCGATGCGGGACTTGATCCCAGGACCCCGAGATCATGACCTGAGCCGAAGGCAGAGGCTTAACCCCCTGAGCCACCCAGGCGTCCCATTAATTCCTTATTTTTAAAATTAAAAAGAAATTGGCCTGGTCAGTCAGCACGGAAGCTAATTTTAAATGAGCAATCTGGTTGTGGCCCTACCTGCTGGATGAATGTTAGCACATGGGATCAATCATTCCTTGTGGTGACACCTCTTGGGATATTTTGTTTCACCCACAGGAAACCATATAGAATTGGTCTTCAAATGCCCATCTGATAATTTTACAAATAACCATGGATGCTATGTATCTACTCGTGGGGGCAACCTGTCAAGAAGGGAATCTAGAAATATATGAACAATGATGATTCTGTTAGTTCATGAGCCCACTGCCTGTCCAGATGAGTGACCGTAGGGGTAACCAGGGGAGTGTGGGATGACTTGGCGAAGCTCACTGTGTGGAAGTTCTTTTCATTAGGGAGTTGAATCTAAACCCTTTCTAAAACTATGGATATTGTACCCAGGGCCCTAAGTTGAAGGGGGTCTAGCAGATGAGACAAAAGTTGATTGCCTGTTAAACACTCAGAGAAATTAAGTAGTTTGTCAAATATATAAGAAAACTTGCTGCTCTTGAGTTTTATGGGGCAATGAAAATTGGCAAAATTAGCAATTCTAAATCCCCTCATAGAAGGCTATTCAAAAAGAGTCTAAAATTGCCAGAACAGATAAGGAGCCCAAACCCCTCCCCTTTACCTTTCTTCGCTTCCACGCCAGACCCCAGGGCCGCCGTGGTGGTTGGTCTGAGCTCAGAGCTGCTCTGGGGGGTCACGTTTGCTTTGGCAGTGTTGGCTTTTCCTTTCTTGTCGTTCTTAGAAGTATCACTGGGCACATCTGCTATGTCACTCTGGAGCAGAAATGTTTACGTTAACCTATACAAAAGCCACCTTGCTTTCAACTGTCTTGCCCTTTCTCTATTTTACTGAATCCAGTTTGAATCACTCAGCATCTCTTGCATCTCCCCTACAACTCTCTTAATGGATCATTGCCTGACAGGAGAAAGATTACATGGTTTTCTCAGGCTTGAGGCAAAGGATGAAGCCAAGGAAAAAAGATGCCACTCTTTTACAAGCAGGGTATGGTAAAGGGAACTTTAAAAACAAAGGAACAAACAAGGCAAGTATGCACAACAATGGGGGATGTTGGATACAAGACTGGTAAGCAACAGAGACACATACATGTCGATTTCACCAATTTACTGACTTGGGTTGGCTGGTATTCTAGTGTATCACAAAAGCATCCTGTATCTGAAACATTCCTAAAAGCATTATGGATTTCCATTTCATTTAGTAAATGTTTTCCATTTTATTTATTAAATATGCTACGCTTTTACAGACCCTTGAAAATATTTTGTTGAATTGATAAAATGTAATTTCAAAAATGCTCTTCAAGTTTGGTCTAAGAATTTATTACTTTGTTTTGTTCTTATAATCATTGACCACTGACTGTCCCCAACTTGGCTGTCCCTAGTCAACCATTGCTACTTACAGTTTCAATGCCCATAGCTCTCATTTGATCTGCTCTCTTTTCCGTAATGGAAAGAAATTTCTTTGGATCTGATAAAGCATCTACGATATCTGAAAGGAAAAAAAAAAGTCAAGGGGCTGTTGATTCTCTGTTTTACCGTGCATACAAAGTAAAATTCAGCTAATGAAAAATTCATAATCCTAGGCCCCTATTATGCCTTCTGTTAAGTACCCTCACCTAGGACACAAGACAGAATTAGGAAAGCACAACAGTTATAGAAAACAAGAAATAAGGGCAAGGACAAAGGCCAGATGCCTTTCTCCTATTTTCTCTTTGGTTTTTGCCCAAATAAAGATGGCAATGTGGCAGGGTGGGGCAAGTGGATGCCTTGAGTTCTTGACTATTTACTTATAAGCAGGCTGACTCATGTCTCCAGCTCAGTTTCTTTATCTGAAAATTAGGGCTGATACCTCCCACTCTGAAGGGATACGATGAGTATTCAATGAGATGATAAATATAAAAAGTGCTTGGAACATAGTAGACACCACTGGTATCTAAGTCTTAATTTTAGATAAGAAGGCTAATACATATTTAAAGCCAGTTTTGGTTCCATCATAGTTAAAATGAAATATTCTCCACCATCATCTCAGCTACACCTTAAAAAATGGTAAAATTTCATGTTTTACATAATGTCTTTGAGGAGTTCCAAGTACTTTTCAGTAGAATCTCACATAATTTTGCATTATTTACCAATACTACAGAGGTAATATTATGCTCATTACCTTAAAACAGTACATAATTTACAATTTTCAAAAACTCTATGTATATCAATTTCTTCCAGTAAAATCACCCCCTAATTATAGTCTTAAGATAATTTTTCTCTGTTGAATATATATATTTCCTTTTATCATAGAAAATAATACATGTACATGATAAGCATTCAAACATATAAAAGGTAAAAATCTCCTCTCCTGCCAATCCTACCCTTCTTATACATTGTTAACCACTTCTTGTATCCTTATTTAAAAAAAGAACAAAATAAACAAACAGAACTCCAAATGGGTTCACAGTTTTCTGCACCTATTTTTTATTTTATACTTCACATATCTTGGAGACACTTCTTTATCTGTAATGTAGGTCTACCATATTACTTTTAAGGGCTGCTTAAATATTCCATTTTCAGAATGACTACCATTTCTTTAACAGTGTTTCTTATGGATAGACTGTTAGATTACTTCCAGTTCTTTGTTATTATAAAGAGGTATTGCAGTGAAGATCTTCGAATGTTCAAATCTCAGAGTAGACATTTGCAGTGTCCATAGTATAAATGCCTAAAGGTTAGAATGATGTGTAAGGATATTTGTCCTTTTGGTCATAGCATTGCCAAGTTGCCCTCCAAAGAAGTTGCATCAATTTATTTTCTCCTACCAGGGGTATAGGAGAAGGTCTGACTGTAGTTATTACTCAGGTCCCTAAGAACTCTTTGTCTCATAACGGGGAATGTGACCAAATTAGCTCTTAAATCTTGCTTAGGAAGAATGACAGATAATCATTTTTTGGAAGTTAAAGTTCTAAGAATATATTTACCTACTTTAAGTCCAAATTATGAACATCTTCAGGCATACACAGAGGTAGAGAGAAAGGTAAAATAACCCCCCATATACTGTTGAAGCCCAAACTGTTATAAACAGTCCACTACATCTCCTTTATCTGTCATCCTTACCTTTTTTCCTTTCTCTCTTCTCTCTGCTGATACATTTTGAGGCCAATTCCAGACATTATAACATTTCATTTCTAATTACTTCTCTATGCATCTCTTAAAAAAAAGCATATTTTCTTTCAGAACCAACCATGGCAGCACTATATCCAACAAAGCTGGCAGTGATTCCTTACCATGAATATAATAAATGGCCCATCTTATTATTTCCCCTATTTACAATTTGTTTGAATCAAGCTATAAAGCCAATACCAGGTCCCTGATAAGTAAGTCTCTTGAACTTACTTTAATCTAGACTAGTCCCTCCTACTATTTATTTTTCATAATGCATACATTTGTTGAGGACACAGATCAGGTATCCCATAAAATGTCCCACATTCTGAGTATCAATGCTTCCTTGTTGTGTTATGAGGCTCGACTTTCCCTTTCTGTAGGAAGACTCCAAAGGAGATACCATGATGTCCAGTATGGGTCCCATATAAACAGATAAAGCTTGACTGCCCCACTTGTCCTGGTGCTAAACTCACTGAGTTGGCTCAGGACCTTTAATCCATCTGTGTCTGACTCCCAGATGCCTCCTTCTTGCCCTTGTCCACACTGTTACAGGCCAAGGTGAAACTCACACTGTGTGCACTGGACCCCCTGCCCATGGTGGGGAGGACCTACCTGGTGTCGGCCTCCCTGTACACACCCACACTGGATACACTTTGCTTTGGCTTCCCACTGGAATATCTCAGTGGATGGTCCACATGGCTGGCTTGTTAGGAAACAAGTATTTGCTTTTTTTTTTTTAGTGGTATACAATTAGGTTGAAGGCCTGGAGGTTATATATAGTATTTTTCAGTGGTTACTGGTAGTCCTTTCAGTAGGAATAACAAATAACACTTAATCATTCCAGCTGATTATAAAACCAAGAAAGCAAGACCTTAACGTGTGAAATGACCCATAATCCTTCCAAACTAACCAAACTACTTCCCTTATTGTATAGTCTTATGTCATTGTTTTCCACGTGAATACATATTTTATATGGTTTACTTAAAATTATATAATCTCCTTTTTTCATTATTAGGTTATACCTGTATAGTTCTAAAACTGAACTTTTATTGAATGAATAATGTTTCATTGAGTTTATGTACCATATTATTCTCTAGTGCTAGATATTTAGATGGGCTTTCAATTTTTTTTATGAGAGATGACTTTGCAAGAAATATGTTAATACAGAAAGAGGTCATTTCTTTTTATCAGAGAATTTGTAGTTCAGATACACAAGAGAGCAACTTACATACTTGATGAGTATTACTAACAAAACTTGTTCCTAATAAGCTTTAAAATATTTAAGAAAAATTAATGGAAGGAATGAGTACAAGGAAAATATAGCAGAGTTAAGAGGGTATAGGAAGTTGAATACTGCCCTTCAAAATTCATGACTACTGGGGGACCTCGGGACATCAGCTTATTTACAAATAGGGTCTTTGCATATGTAATTAAAGACTGAGATCACACTGGGTTTGGGTAGGCTCCACATCTAATGACTGGTGCCATTGTAAGACAAGGAGAGGACATACAGAGATGAAGAGAAAAAGGCCAGGAGATGACAAAGAGAATAGAATAACACAGCTATACGCTAGGAATACTGAGGACTGCCAGGAACCACTAGGAGTTAGGAAGAGGCAAGGAAGGATTTCTCCAAGAGCCACCAATTCTAGGATTTCAAACTTCTAGGCTCCAGAACAGTCAGAGAATAAATTTCTGTTGTTTCCAGTCTTCTAGTTTGTGGCAAATCTGACTACCAATGGTAACTGAGAAAAAAGTTGTTGCTATTGTTTTTGTTTTTGTTGTTTTTAAAGGAGTCAGAAGGTTATTGAATACACTGCAAGGCAGCAGCAGACAGCAAAGGAGGAACTGTCTGCCACAAGGTGGTAGGGAGGGGTCATTGTTGTAGAGCAAAGTGAAGAGGTATGGGAACGAATGAATTTTGCCTTTTTTGGTAACTGTGCCTGGCTGGAAGTAGTCCATTGGTTAGTTAGGGCCTATGGCTATTTTGAAGTAGGATGCTCAATGAGCCTGTCTGCATGCTTGAGGTTCCATTGCTCAAGCCTGTTGCCTAAAAGGGCCTCTATATTCCCACCTGACAGATTGACAATGACAAATCTTTGGCATTTGGGTGGAGGTCTCATCTTCAGTAGCTTCCTGATGAATGAGCCATGGAGAGATGTCCCTACCTATGGGCCAACATTGATCCATTGGGAATTTATACATAGGAATTACAAATGGTAGAGGCAACTGAATCCAAGGTAGATAAGATATACACATTTCCCTCAGTAGAAGGGATCATCTGTCAGCTTGAAATTATGGCAGCAAAGGAGTTTTCTATTCTTGGGTATATCTTTCAAAGCAAAGTAGGCTTTTTCATTGTTAACAAGAGCATCCCTCAGCCCCTGGAGATCTCTCAAGGACCCGTCATGGTTTGATCAAAGAATACAACAGACCCTCGAGTATTCTTCCTGTTCCCTGCAGCAATGTCTTGGTCTCAGCCTTGAGGGCTGATTCTGCACAATTCTGACTGAGACCATAAGTACTGTATTTTATAACAGAGTCCCGAAACAATACGTAATTAGGTCATACATTGTTTTGTATTACATGGACAAACTGGCTAAGATATCCTTATCAGCCATCTGCTGGAGGATTATGTAGATAGAGCCTAAATTATACACCAAAATAAGATGCCACAGATTTATCCATTAGTTGGATAAATATCATTACTTAAATCTATCTTCGATTACCAATATTAACAATTCTAGAAGCTATTGGAGAATTATGTTCCCAGATCCTGAAATATTGCCTTGTTACTCAGAGTTTAAATGAGATGCTTTTTTCAGTTACATGAGCTTTTGATATTTTTCTAGTATACAATATAACTCAATATAATAGTGTTTTTGATCAAATGATAACAAAAACACACAAAGTCTAAATAAGGCTTGGTCAAACTGAATCACATGGGACAAAAACGAGATGATGAAATGCCTCAAACAAAGCTCAGGTTAGCTGGTCACTTAAAACAAGCACTTCATTTCTGGCAATTTTGAATAATAAATCAGGTACTTCTGGGACACAGGAGTTTGCCATGTGGTGGCAGGTGCTCATTCTATAGCCAGAGCAACAGATCAGTGCAGAGGGCAGCAACTGGGGTAGTTCCACCAAAATAAATCTGGCATTATCTTGGCCAAAGATTTGCATATTTAAGTAAACCTGTTATCTTTCTTTGGTGCCAATATGACATTTCAAAGGTATCCTCCCCATGTATTAGAGGAACATTGTGGCTAGGTAGATCCCATGTAGTTCTGCATTCCACGGCACACCCCTCTGTGGCAAGAGTGAAGTTTAGATGCTGGTCAACACTGACTCGTGTGCTAGGTGTGTTTAGGGAGAGGCCACACTGACCTTCCAACAGGGTAGAGACCTGTGCACACAGACCTTTGACTCTATAGAACCCACAGGGTGAGCTGAAACCTCCTGGATGCATAGGCTTTGGAACCTTCTTTTTAAAAAGGAACCCAGTCTGCCTTTTCTCATTTGCTTCTTTCTTCTGAACTTAACATTAGTTTTACTTATTTCTACTTTAAAAAAAATACCATCTATTTCTAGGTTTAGTGCCATTTCCAAAAGTCTGGCTGCTCCCGGTGAAGACTTTCCATGTATATTCGTTTTTTCCTCCTCCTTCCCTCCTACCCATCCTTCCTCATTTCCATATAGAGTTGAAAGCATCAAGTTAAGCATCCCCCCAAACTGAAAAGAAGATAGCAATTCCTCAGCACAGACTTCCAGATACTTGCTGGTTTTCAAGGGAGCTCTGTCTTTGGTTTGTTTGCTTATTTGTTTAGCAGTAGCTTTCCAAGACATTTAACTTGGGTGTCTTGGTGGTGAGCACCAACTGTGGCACCTGGACAGCTTGGCTCCATGTGCTTGCTCTTGGCTCAGGTTCCCGCCTATTCTCCATTCTACTGCTTCTATCTTAGCAAGAGGTAAAGGCAGCAGAAGAGTTTATGTCCCCTTAATGGCTACAAAATGATGTTAATGAAGATCAACAAATCCCATAACTATGATTTTAGATGAGGTCTTTTAGCTTCTACCAAATGACTAAACATTTCCCAAACTGCATTTCTAGAATGTGAAAAGATACATTAGGGGTGGTTGGTGCAAAGATCCTATGGTCAAATAAGACTGGGAAATGCTTATGTGTTCCCCTCTTCTCGGGCTCCACAGTAGATTCCAAGGAATGTAACCAGAAGCCTGATTAAATTCACCTAGCTGAGCAACTCTTAATGAATGTCGCTATAATCCATCCTGCCCCATTCTGGGCACTTTTCTTTAGTGTTCTTATCAACATTTTCTATAGTTCAGAGGAAGCCATCAAAATGGATACCACTGCAATGCAAATCAGTTTTTCAACAAATATTTGATGGAATAAAGCATTTTAGCATCCACCAAGGAGAGGAGACAAAATAAATCGAAAGACTTTAAATTCTATCAGGGAATCCTGAGAATATAGCCCTGGAATGGCATCTTAATTAATGATGTTCCTCCTCTGGGGCTATGCCATATAAGGGACAGTCCACTCTCTTTGCTGAGGGTTCGGAAAGCAACCCAGGGAAGATGCTGGGCAGAGAGAACAAGAAACACCCACCCCCAGCCTCCCTGATGTATCTCGAATCCCAAGGCAGGCGGAAAGGGGAGCTGGCAAATAAAAAAAGGGCCACTTCCTCTTTGCTTGCATAAAACAGCCTAGGTGCAGAAGAGAAAACAAAATGTCCAGCCACAGAAGCAAGATGAGCACTGCTCAGGGAAGGAGTGCTGAGCAGCTCACGCAACGCATCTTGGAGCAACGTTTCCATATAATGCACATGTGCCCTGTATTTGGGTAGCAGAGCACCAACTCTCTTATTTATTCTCCTTACTACTCAGTGATAATAAAACCTATGCAAATGATCAAGCCCATCAAAAGCAACAGTGGGTGGCACAAAAGACTAATGCTCATTTAATTGCCATCTGCTTGGGAACTGCTTCCCATCACCAGCAGCAATGGCTCACAGTGATAGAGCAGGGCAAGGGGTAGGTGCTGATGTCCTCCACGTGTACACCTACAGATAAAGCAGCAAAGACAACCCCAGCGCTCTGAGACTCAGTGGATTTGACAAAGGAAAAGTCGCCTTAGCACCCAACCTAGCACTTTCCTTTTGTAGAGGAGTGTGGGGGGTAAACAGGAGGGCTCTTTTACTTGATGTTCAGTAGAAAAATAATACTGGAGAAATTAAAGTCTTTTTGATTCATTCCTAGTCATCCCTCTCTAAATGTCACCATTTGTTTTTTTTTTTTTTTTTTCATGTGGGAATTGAGTTTCTGATAGTTAAGAGTCGTGATCTCTCTTCTTCCGCCCGGAGATATTTTACCACCACATGGCTTAGGAACGGAACCATCTGTGGAGACAGCTCAGAAGGGCTAGCGGCCATCTTTGTTCTGTGTTTTCTTGGGTGTGTTGAGAGATTTTATTCTATAACAACAAGGAGAAGGAACTGCATTAAAATTCCCTGTGTCTCCTGACAGGGCAAGGAAAGAAAACAGGGAACTGACAGGAGAGGAGCAGGGTCAGGGTGGAAAATACTGGATCCAGACCATGTTGGGAGACAACTGGGGCAGCCCAGAGTCCAAGGCTTCTAAAGATTACCGTATGCAAGAAGATAAGACTAGTTAGGGGCAACTGAAAAATCTATGAAATTATCTCCATCAGGAGGGATTCCTCATTCTCTGTTGATCTCACAGCACAGAACCCCAATAAATAAGTGAACCAAAGCTCCTGCCGATGCTCAAGCCCTCCCTAAGGAATTGTCTTAACTTGGAAGAGGCTTTTAGGAACATTTTTCTTGTTTCTATAAAATGATGCCACCCACCTGACGTTACCAAGATTTAAAATTCATTTAAAAATCATGTAGAACACTGAGTTGCCGGTGCTTAAAGAAAATCATGGTAAAGTTACTAATGCATTAGAATTCTGAAACTTTGTAGTCAGCACAGAATTAAAAGATTTTTCTCATGATGATGAATTGCTCATGACAAAAGAGTTTACTGCAGCCAAGTAAAGGGCAAAGTTGGGGAGAAGAAAATAGAACCGATGGATTTTTCTTGAGCTTGTTACAAATAAATGCAAATGAAAAAAAAAATAATGGAAGGTTTGCTGTGGTCAGGTGTACTCCTAAGCTGTGGGGCTTAGCAGGTAGTTGACCTCAATGAAACAGCATCCTGGCAGGCCAGGAGGAATAGACAGTGTTTGAATCCCCAACCATTACTTTTATAGAAGTTTATCTAGACTTTATGATGTACTGGGCACCGCTTTGGAAGTTATACGGGGGGGACTTAGAAGCAAAATAAAATTTGATTTGAATAATTACTTAAAAAAAGAGAAAAAACCTAATTTAAAAACACAAAAAACCCAAAGACCAAAACTCAAAAAAACCCACAAAGGGTACTAGAGAGTATTTTTCAGGAAAAGGAAAACAAATGACCAAGAAACAGATGAAATACAGTCAATCTGACTTATAATTGTAAATACACAAGTTAAAATGATGAGATACCGCTTTCATTGCCATTACTGGAAAAAAAATTTTTTTTTTAGAATCCAGAACTGGCCATGGTGAATGAGAATAGGAGTCTCGTAGGCACTGGGTGGGAGGTACATACTGATCCAACCAAGGGGCTGGATAAAGAGAAAGTGGTAGATACACATATGGAATAGTATATAACCTTCAAAAATAATTTAAAAATCTTATGTGCATTGGCAGGGATGTTCTCTAAGATATATTACGTGAGGAAAGCAAAGCACAGAACAGGGTGTATTATATTATCTTTTGGGGTTTAATTAAAAAGAAATATTATGGGGCGCCTGGGTGGCTCAGTTGTTGGGTGTCTGCCTTCGGCTTGGGTCATGATTCTGGGGTCCTGGGATCAAGCCCCACGTTGGGCTCCCTGCTCGGTGGGGAGCCTGCTTCTCCCTCTCCCACTCCCTCTGCTTGTATTCCCTTTCTCGCTGTGTCTCTATCAAATAAATAAATAAAATCTTAAAAAAAAGGAATATATGTGTGTGATATATATACGTAGACTGCACATTTATGCATATACATATGTATTACATATGCACGGATAGGCTTTATGTTTTGTAACCTTTTGATGTTTTAAGACATTTCTGTCTGTCTTTTTTTAAAAACATTATTAATGGGGACACCTGGGTGGCTCAGTGTGTTAAATGTCTGCCTTCAGCTCAGGTCATGATCCCAGGATCCTGGGATCAAGTCCCACATCAGGCTCCTTGTTGAACAAGGAGCAAGAAGCCTGCTTCTCCCTCTGCCTGCTACTCCTCCTTCTTATGTTCTCTTTCTCTGACAAATTAATAAAATATTTAAAAAAGTTATCAAGAACTATCTAGGTGGCAGCATAATAGGTTGCTTTAATTTTTTCTAAATTCAAAATATATATCTATTTTAAACTCTTTGTGCATCTTCATATTACACTGTTGTTATAGAAAAATAGGGCAAAATATAATTTTTAAAAATTTACAGAGGTTACATATGCTTACTTAAATGATCCAGAAATAATAAGTAGATCCTACCATATGGGATACTGCATTCTCTGTGATGTTCCTGGAAGCTGTCCAATGCAGTGGGCCAGATTCATTAACCCTCACCTCTATTCTCAAGAGATGACTATTCTCAAACTTGGGTGTATATCCTACCAGATTTTTTTCTATCTACTTCATGTGTGTGTGTGTGTGTGTGTGTGTGTGTGTAAACAGACAGTTAAGGATCTTTGTAACTAACAACGGGATCATTTTGCAATTCACTTTTTCTCTTGGTAATAAATGTCGTCTTTGTGTTCTGGACACTGAGATCCAAGTCATTATTTATTTATTTTTTTTCCAAGTCATTATTTTTAATAGCTACATGCTCTTCTACAGAATGGCCTTCCATACTTTACCAGTCTCTACTGGTGGACTTAGGTTGTTTCTGATCTTTTTTATACAAATAACGCTGCATGAAATTATACCATGGATTTAAGAAAATTGCTTGGTTTTAGCTATCGGATTAAAGAAATACGTAATTCCTAGGTTAAGCATTTGGTGAATTATAAAAGTTGAGATTTCGTTCACTTGGCCAGGCATAAGAGGTCTTACTTCTATAATTAATCTAAACTTGTGAAGTGATTTTGGACAAATGGACCCACCCAAAAGCTAAAAAAACATAACTTACCAAATTACTTAGTGTCCTGAAAATGTGACTATTTCCCTTAAGGTGCTGAAACTATCCAACAAGAAGAGCACACTCTTCTTGGTAAATGACGCTAGCTTTTCATGACACATTGCCAAACAAGGACCAGAACTTTTCAGTTTTAGTACCATATACCCTGTGTTTCAGCTTCCTCAGACCGCTTCCCGGTCTGAAAAGAAAATCAGTTTACCTCTCTGCTGTGACTCATCTTTCATGGTCCCAACATGGCCACGGAAGGACCCCTCAACCCCACTCTAATCACTTCTTAGTTCAATGCCCCCAACATCCTCTGGCTTTTATAAGTTATAATTTTCAAAGTTATCATTATAACTTTTATAATTCACATGCCCTCTGGGCATGGATATAATAAATGACACTCGTTTATGTATATGTGCATGTATATATGTACAGGGTTGGAAAATTCTTGAGGATAAGTGTAGATGATGCTTTCAACTTTGTATCTCTTACCCATAGAATAGGTACTAAATAATAATATAATATAATAAATAATAACTGAGTCATACAGGTGCCCCTATTTTGCCTTTTACAGAATAAAACCTACTAAACATATCCGTGAAATGAATAAATCCATATTATCTTTTCCTTTGAGCAAAATAGTTTAAATGAATATACTCAGAAATTGTCTTTACTGATTAAACTAGTAAATGTTAACAAAAGTTGTATCTGATACATACACTGCTGATGGATTATTTGGCAATCTGTATCTAAAGCTTTAAATACACATACAACTCTTGGGATGCCTGGGTGGCTCAGTCAGTTAAGCATCTGCCTTCAGCTCAGGTCATAGTCCCA
>RCUC01089362.1:0-20945 GCA_003697995.1 Taxidea taxus jeffersonii
TGCTTTTTCTGGGTTCACTGAGATGATCGTGCATGTTTTTAACTCGAATAAATTAATTTAAAAACTGATTTACTGATATTAAACCAACCTGGCCTTCCCCCTTGGTCATATGCTACTGGATGTGGTTTCCTAATTTTATTTGAAGACTATTCAGCTATGTACTCCTGAGAGACATTGATCTACAGTTTTCTTGTGATGTCATAGTCTGGCCTTCACAGGCTAATTTTTATATATTTTAGATATTAACCTCTTATTGGATATTCATTTGCAAATATCTTCTTCCATTCAGTAGGTTGCCTTTTTTATTTTGTTGATGGTTTCCTTCATATTTACCCAAAGAAAATGAAAACAGTAATTTAAAAAAATTCGTGCACTCCTATGTTTATGACAGAATTATTTACAATAGTCAAGGTATGGAAGCAGCCTAAGTGTCCATGGGTACACGAATGGATAAGGAAGATGTGATACATACATAAATACGCATGTGTGGGTGCACACAGTGGAATATTAAGAAGCTATAAAAAAGGATGTGATCTTGCCATCTGGGCCATGGTTGGACCTAGAGGGTATTATGCTAAGTGAGATAAGTTAAACTGGGAAAAATCAAATGCCATATTATTCCATTCGTATGTGGGACCTAATAAAAATGAATAAACAAGAAGGAGAATCAGACTTATAAATACAGAGACAAAGTGATGGTTGCCGGAGGGTAGGGAGGTGGGGGAATCAGCAAAACAGGTGGAGCGAGTGGGAGATATAGGCTTCCAGTTACGGAATGAGTAAGGTGCAGGACTAAAATGCACAGAATAGGGATATAGTCTGTGAAAATGTAATGGTGCGGTGCGGGGACAGGCTAGCTACAGTTGTGAGAGCAGCATTATGTATAAAGAAGCTGAATCACAGTGTTGTACACCTGAAACCAAGTAACATGCATGGGGTGTCAGCTGTACTCAGACAATTTTTAAAAATATTTTTATTACCCTAGAAGACACCCAGACAATAGGAACTTTTAATAGAACTTGTTCTCAAGAAGTGTGTTGTTCAATGTTTAACTGAAAAGCAAAGTAGGAAGGATAAAGAAAAAAAGCCGCTGAAACCATTTAGCTATGATTTTATGCCTCATGAATCATTTTTTCCCTTTCCCATGGTGTGCTATATCTTAATCCGGAGTTTTCTCAAGGATGACGGTTTCCCACAAAAATATTGTTCTGTGAACAATGTCTGCTATTTTTGGTATGTTTTGCTTTCCTTGTAGGATTGGAAGACTGATAGTCAGAAATGCACTTGGGCAGTGTGATGACCCCACACAAGGATTCGAGGGGGAGCATTCCTGTCCCACACTGGCTGGGTTGACAGGCAGCGTGAGGTGGCCTCAGCAGTTCATGTCCATGCAGGGATCTGGACAACTCTGGTAGGAGGTGGACTAAAACCCTCAAAATGCAGAATGTCCCAGAGAGACTTGCTGAATGTGGGCTCGGTATAGGTGGACATCGATGCCCGTAGTCTGGTTTTTAGGTGGATCGTAATAGAAATGTAATGATCATGTATGTGTAGAAGGGGTATATGTATACAAGGGGTGAACATTAGCTTACAAACACTGAGTTATTTAATCCTCAATATTTGTAAGAGGTAGGAAGTCAGGAAGCCTTATCTGTTGGTTTGCACCTTCCTTTCCGCCCTGTAGTACTGTGCCTTCTGAGTTCAAGGACATGGAGCACTGGAGTGCAGGGAAGTTGGTCTGCCCCAAGCAGAGCTGAGGCTTTCCTGGGCTATGGAGCAGTTCCGCCCACAAACCCCCTGCCCAATTCAGGAGCCTCGTGGGAGTTAACGGCTCGGCCTGTCTGGGCCATGCTTCGCCACACACGTTGCAGAGAGAGAATGACATTGTAGCCCCGGCATGAAACAGAAGTGCTAGATAGGGAAACAGAGCCAGTTGTAAGACAGCAGGGAGAGCAGGTGGTTTCAGCCAGAACCTCTTCCACATGGTGATCGTCAGCAGCATACATTCTAGACCCACCTGAGGCCGATGGGGCTAAGGCTGTGATGCATACCTGCCGAGCTGGTGATCACTGGTTAGAGGGGAAAAAAAAAAAAAAAACAGAAGAAAGGCCGAGTTTCCACTACAGAGACACCAGAGGACAGGAGCTTTCTGCTTCAAAGGAACATTCAGTATTTCTAAAGTGGGGAGAATGTTGAAGATGTATATGCCAGAATATTTATCACAGCATTACTGTAGATGCAAAATACTGAAATCAACCTCATCGACCATCAGTAGGGAATATTGAGTAAATTATGATGTAGTTACTTTGTGAAACATTTGTTGTGCATATATTGAAAAGATTAAGTCTCTTGTCTAGAGAATATCCATGAAATTCTAAGAGACAGATGAAAACTGTGACGTAACGTGTATTATATAGTTCAACGCCGTGTTAGTGAGAAACAAAAACAAAAACCATATGTTTTTATTAAATGGCCATGCTTAAATGAGAAAGGACAGAGGTGGGAAGGGATGCCTCCCAGAGAGTTGTCTTTGGTCTCCATGAAGGAGGGTGTGGATTTGGAAATTGGGAGCTGTAAGATTATGCCTGTTTTCACTATATATTTTGGTATCATTTTATTGGCTGTATCTATATCCTGCAAATGCCTGCTGCCTTCAGAACATTTAAAAAACTTGGGGTGCCTGGCTGGCTCAGATGGTGAAGCATCTGCCTTCCACTCAGGTCATGATCCCAGTCCTGGGATCAGTCCCCATGTCAGGCTCAGCAGGGAGTCTGCTTCTCCCTAACCCTCCCCCACAGCCCCCGTACTCATGCTCGCGCGCTCTCGCTCTCTTCTGTGTGTGTGTGTGTGTGTCTCAAAGGAATAAAAAAAATCTTTTTAAAAAATGAATATCTAAATAACTTTATAAAAAATTCAGAATCCATACTTTAAAATGGTTTTAGATCAACTTTTTAATGCAACCAATTTATCACTACACAGTTACAAAGTCAAACTGGAGTTCCGATCGCCCCGCTGACGTCACCTGCAGAATTTGTGAACGTACATTTAATTTTCTGATAGAAAATCTGTGGTTTCTCTCAAAGGAGTTTAGGCTCTGCCAAATAGTTGAGAACATTTCTTAGAGATAACGTGAGCTAAATCCTCCCACAAACCTACATGTAAAGACTTAGGTTGGGAGCATGAGCACTTCGGGTGTAACAGAGAAGAAAGGAGGGCTGGCTGCACCCTGCCCGGGTTGGTCTGACCAGCTCTTCACCACCTGCCTCCCATCTGGCTCCATCCTTGGTTCTCTTTTACTCTGCCCTCAAACTGTTGGCTTCTCTGACCCTTTCCAGGATGTTAGGATCCCTGGCTTTCCATCTTGTACTTTCCATCTTGTACTGTGGGCTCACTTGCCCACAGCTGGCAGTCCTGCCAGAGGTCTGTGTCTTCAGGGCTTGTCACTACCTGTCCCCTTGCTTGGTGGAATCTTTGAAATGACTTTGCCTTTTATATGGAACTCCCACCATCTTTGCCCTTTGAAACTTGAACCCCCTCTAGAATTTCCCTGCTGATGACCTTTCTTTGGTTCCTGAGTACTGTCTGTGAGATGGACTGACTCTAGCATTTTTTATGATTAGCTGGGTTGGGAAGGGTGACTATAGTCTTGACCTGGTCTCCCCAAGGCTAGCCCTAGGAAGTTGCTGTTTCCATATACCAAGTGATAAGTGCAGATGTATGCAATATCCTAGTCACTTGCCGGGAGCAAGCCTTTAGGTAGCAGTAAGAACATATAGCCAGGGAGAATGGTGACCTGGGTGACCATTTTGACCACCAACAGTTGGAAGGACTCTAGTATTGACTGATTAATTTTATTCAACAAATAGATAAGGATGTCCTAGGTGGGAAGCTAGGCACAGGAGATACAGCACCCAACAAAATAGAGAACAGCCATTGGTCTTGTGTAACTTAGTTCATTTTTCATCAGGCTCCTTGCTCAGCAGGGAGCCTGCTTCTCCCTCTGCCTCTGCCTACCACTCTGTCTGCCTGAGCTCGTGCTCTCTCTCTCTAATAAATAAATAAATAAATAAATAAATAAATAAATAAAATCTTAAAAAAAAAAAAAGAATTGTGTATGACAATGGGAACCTTTCCAGGTGCAAGTGTGTGTGTGTGTGTGTGTGAGAGAGAGAGAGAGAGAGAGATTAGTCAAATCAGTTAATATAATTTGACCAATGGAATGCTACATTGTATATATACAATGTAGCATAATCTATGTAGTGTAACTGTAGCATAATCATAGAATGATTGTTGTACCTATATTTGCTTACAGATAAAGATGTCAGTATTTTTAGTTTTTAAAAAGCAAATATAGCTTAATATAGAATGACACTATACTTAACTATAGGGGAAAAGCTGGGGGTTGCCGGAGGAGAGCAGCTGGCTAGGTGATGGACCTTCAGGAAGACACTTGATTCTAATGAGCACTGGGTGTTAAATGTAACTGATGATTCACTAGATTCTGCCTCTGGAACCAGTAACACATTATATGTCAACTCACTTGAATTTATATTAAAAAATAGAGTGACACTATTTTATGAAATGTGAATTATATTTACATGCATAATGAGGCATAGAAAAAGTACAGAAGGAGACATCTAAAATTTTTCTGATGTGGAACTATGATTATATTTACTGATTTAAATTTTGTCCTCACTTATTTGTATTTTCTACTTTAACATATATAATAAAGATGAAATAATGAAAGTTTACATTTCTGAACATAACTGAAATCTTTAGAATATTATTATTTGATTTCTTCAGGTATTTGCAGTGTACTCCTCACAATCTTATGCATATAAAAAGAATAGATGTGCCTAGGAAAGGTTGTTCGAACCGTTCTAAATACATGATGAACTTAGTAGACTTACATTATTTCCCCATTAACTTTTTCTTTATGTTGTTATGTTTTGTTTTTCTTATTTTTAGAAATTTATGTACATGGACCTTTTTGCTGTGAACACTCAGGTCACTGAATCTCAGCATTATTACGACAGACCTATTAGGAAATAGAATTTATTTTCACAAGGATCACAGAAGGAGGAATAGTTTAAACAATTCTTGAAAATTTTTACCCAACACATATTAGAAATGATAAAAGAAAGGATATGCCTGGGGAGGAGAGCATTTATTACTCTGGAGAGCACGTGCAAAAACTGGGAGTATATAATATGGGAGGAACAATTGTGTTAGCAGAATTTCTGGTTTCTTATCTCAGACATGTTTAAACAGTGTGTCCTGGCCTCCTCCACCATCGTTCATGGATTCCCCAGTGCTGTTGACACCATGATGACGGTGCTGCCACAGTCTAGTCACCTGTATGTTTTCTCAGTGCCCCTGTGTCCTTCACACCCGTGCCGGCGGTAACCTGATTTTCCTGCACTCATTCAGTAGTTGTCTCGGCAGCATTCTCCGCAACCTGGAGGATGGGGTGACCGGGGAAGGTCATGCCTCACTTGAATCTGTACCAAGCCTAGATTACACTAAAGTAAAAGAAGATTGACTAAAACTGTCTACATTGCCACTCCAAGTCAATTTACAAATGTGAAGTATTTTTCTTTTGTTGAAAGCATAGTTTGGTCCATTGATCTGTATTTAATTTCTCCTTATTTGCTTGAGGATTTAATGACTGAAGATGACCAGAAGGTTTTAGAGAAACAGTGGTGCTGCTTACCATTCTCATTCACCCATGGAGGATAGCCATGGGATAAAAGAAGAATAATCATCTAACAGAAAATAAAATGCTTTCATTCCCTGTTACAGTCCTGGGGAGATGTTCTTTTATATGTATCAGATTTGTTTGTCTACAAACATCAGGATTTAGCATTTTATTCTTTCACAGTATTAAAATAAAACCACCTATCAAATCCCCTTGTCACTTTTTTCTTCCCGTAACCTAGTGAACATTATGTTTTCTTTCTAAGGTTGTGGTAAGAAGATTAACATAATATTAGGTGCCATTTTATCCTAAACCTCCAGGTTAGTTTTATATTACGATCTCTGCTCTCATTTCTGCATCATTGAACCCTCTGAAATGCATGGCTGTATGGTTTTATTTTTAGGTGTTCATTTGAATTGTCTGTTGATTTTACATCATTACTTTATCAGCATTTTTTGCAAATATTTTCTAGTACATTAGAAGTGTACTATAATGTCACATATGTCCATAATGTCACATATGGATAAATTATTTGACCTATATCAGAGGGTTGTATAGATTTTCTATTCAATATATTATGGCCTCAGGTCTATTCTATGTTATTGATTTTAATCTATTCTGGGTTTTTGCTGCTGTGGGATATATGAAATTATTAAATTAAAGCAAGTGAGTTCCTTGCTAGAAAATCATATTTCTTTTCATATTTCA
The DNA here is from genome assembly GCA_003697995.1 of Taxidea taxus jeffersonii. Classification (NCBI taxonomy): domain Eukaryota; kingdom Metazoa; phylum Chordata; class Mammalia; order Carnivora; family Mustelidae; genus Taxidea; species Taxidea taxus. The sequence goes on from RCUC01089362.1 coordinate 6,407, forward strand.
AGCTAAGGATACAGGCACTGAATGAATATTCATAATTATCATCAGTAGATTTATTTACCTTATTTATACCCATGGGTAAATATTATCAAGTTGTTATTACATAGATATGGCCATTCATTTAACAGAGATTTACTGAATCATCTACTTTGTGTCACACACAGTTCTAGGCACTGAGCATATAGAATTCCACATCTTTACCCTCATTGCACAAAGGAGGGGTAGAGGGAAAACAAGCTAAAAAAATAGTAAATTAGCACATTATAGATAATGTCTGAGGTCCTAAGTAATACGGAGAAAACAAAAAGCCAGTGTAGGGACAGGTGAGTGTGGGGAGGGGGTGTACTTTCTGATAGGGGCTCACAGGCTTAGGTCTTGCCTTATTGACTAAGTAGGCAGGACTGCTCAGGCAGATGATACCTCTGTACAGCAGGGAATCCCAGTGAACGTTATCTTAGAACTCAAAGAGAAACACATTTAAGTGTGTATGTAGTAATAAATGAAAGAGATAAAATGCTAAAATTTCTAACGAAGGGAAATATTTGGGGAGTTCAAGCTTATACACCAAGAACCTTGTTGTGTACTTGGAATTAGATAACACATGATTATCTAGGCCAGGTACCTCACACTTGAACCTCCTGTGCTTATTTTATTTTAATGCATTTCATCTTAAGCCATTCACAGACCTGTGATTAGCAGTATTCTCTTTTTAATTGTGGTATTTTAAAAAAAGGGAAGTTAGAGGAAATGGAATCACATAGTAGTGGTTTTTGTGCTGTGTTCGTCAGAATTCCATCCTTCTATGGAAGTGTTCAGGGGTTCCAGGAATGTTTGATTTAAATTTGTTTTAGCTATTTAAAACTATATGAAAGTAACAGGATTTTTTTTTTAAGATTTTTTAATTTATTTGATAGAGAGGGATCACAAGTAGGCAGAGAGGCAGGCAGAGAGAGAGGAGGAAGCAGGCCTCCCACTGAACGGAGAGCCCGATGCAGGGCTCGATCCCAGGACTCTGGAATCATGACCTGAGCCGAAAGCTGAGGCTTTAACTCACTGAGCCACCCAGGCACCCAATAACAAGAATACTTAAGTGTACCAAGTTTTAATGTTGGAGACTGCCTGGAGATTAATCTTGTGCTGTTAGTTTCATTCATTTTTATGCAGAGCTCAAATATGTGTTTGGGTGTTTCTTGTTAAAAGAAATTTAAATTTGCATTTGTTGTATATTTAGTAATTAAGTTTGAAAAAAATTGTAAATATCTCTTTTAAGTCTCTGAGTGATTTTAATCAAGAGGCTTTGAATTTGAAAGGAAGTCTATAAAACAAACAATAAACCTTCCAAAACAGTGTTTTATCTCTTGTATCTTGTTATCTTATGTAAACCATTATGGGTCTTTGAAGGAAAACCCAGAAATGCATCCAGTCCTGAGACGGATGTGAGACTATGGATGTTTTCCATAACACCTGCTTCAGAATTTTATGTTAATCAAAACAGCTTCTTTGTTCTTATTTGTTGACTTTATAATGAGAGGTAATAATTTTTAACATTGAGAGTAAATTTTTACTAATAAAATGCATCGGGTTTGGTTATTAGTAATAGAAACCAATCTAAGCTAATTTAAACAAAGAGAAATGTATTGGGCCACTTAAAATTACTGGAAGGGCTAGAGGGGTCAACTATAGGCAGAGCGACCAAGAAAACTTCCAGGCTGCAGAATTTCATCTCCCACTTGGAATCGGCAGAGCTACTCCCTCAGCTCCAGGAAGCCCAGGGAGGCAGGGATCTGGTGCCTATGGACCCACACTGTCTCTGTTGATCCTCCCAGAAAGGGGGCAACCTCACACCTCTTTCTTCCCACTTAACTCAGGTCTGGATTCAGTCTCCCATTAGTAGTATATCTGATCAGGTTCTTCTGGTCAGGAGATTTGATGATGTCATTTTTAATTTTCAGGACAGGAAGGAGACCTTACAGGTGGTGGGAACTGATATCCAGCCAGTTCCAGTATCTGCTACTACATTACTTTTAACCTACTCAATCTACTGGTTTATTCCGTATGAGATTTTATTTGAAAATAAAGACTTGCCCTGTTAGAAAAAGTATGGAAAGTACTGGAAGCTCCAAATTTTAGATCATGATATTCAGTACCAAAACCATAGATCTGGGTCGCTCAGTTTGTTAAGCATCTGATTCTTGGTATCAGCTCAGGTCTTGATCTCAGGGTCATGAGTTCAGGCCCTGTTTTAGGCTCCTCCACACTGGGTGTGGAGCCTACTTAAAACAAGCAAACAAGAAACACGGATCTTCTGGTAACAAGGAAATGGCTCTGCTGGACTTGAAGCCCTAGCAAACTGGTCATCATTCTCCCTGTGCTCCAGAATCATGGCCAGTTTGTTTGGAGACCTCAAGTTGATTGGCCCAGGATCTTAGTGGAGATGAAGAATATGTAATCATGGGGGACCTGGGTGGCTCAGTGGCTTAAGCCTCTGCCTTCAGCCCAGGTCATGATCTCAGGGTCCTGGGATCAAGCCCTGCATGGGGCTCTCTGCTTGGCAGGGAGCCTGCTTCCCCCCTCTCTCTGCCTGTCTCTCTGCCTACTTATGATCTCTCTCTCTTTCTCTGTATCAAAGAAAGAAAGAATATGTAATCATTTATCGCAGATAAATAATGCTGTAATTTATTTTTTTAAATTCTAGATACTTAATACTATGGCTATGTTCGGTTAATTTTTATAGTGTTAATGGAAAGATCATAATATTGGTCTTTAATATAAAGGCATAAAAAATACAACTTCTTATCTCTGTTTGGTGGTTATTATATCTCAAATTTTCCAAAACAACATTCTAAAAACTTATTTCTTCTTGGGCTATACTTGTTCTACCAATCTCTACTTTGTACAATTCTGGAATTGTTCTGTTATCAGTTCTTTTACCAATTTCCAGGAAAACACAGTCACAGTGTTTTTTAAGTCAACAAACTTTTCTGAAAATGAATGTTTAATCCACTTATAATTGATTATAATGAAGAGATGCTAAGGAATAATAAATTTATGATGATTCTTTAGCCTTCTTCGTCTAAATACAGCAATAGGATTGGCTTATGTATGTAAAAGAATCATTTTATTTATCTGATCTCGTCTTGCTCATGGATTACATTTCCTACCGATAGTAGAAGACAGATAATCTTAGCAATTAAAGGTCTCAGTTACTTCTACTTTAAAACCTGCTTTCTTTCTCTTTTGCATTAACTTGGTGTTTCTTGGACACTTGGTGTTTTGCATACTTGGTCTCAGATCAATACCTAGGACTAGCTTCTCAGAAGTGCCAAATTGTTTTCCAAAGTGTTTAAGTAAGAGTTCTGGTCTTGGACAGCTTCTTCCTAATTCCTTTCTTCTATCAGACAATTAGGCGCTTTGGAGCTCTTAGAAAACAGTCTGGTAGTGATGGTGGGTATCCTTTGAGATTCTAACACTGTCCTCTGGAATCTGTTGAACCCACCGCTCAGGCTCCTAAGGCTAACATGACTCAGAGCCTTTTAATTCATGATGGGTGGGAACAGGGGCTCTCCTCTGTCTCCCAGGTCTCCACGTGGACTCTTACTGGTGCTGCCATCCCTGCCTTCTTGCCTGAAACTCTCTTTGCATCGCTGATAGGCTATTGCTAGAGCAGCTTCTCCCTTCCCTGTGAAATTCCTTTGGTTTGCTTGCCGTCTGCCCCATGTGGTCTTCCATGTGGACATCAAAGCCCTACAGAGTGATTTGAGGCAGTTTTGAGGGAAGGAATGAGATTGGTCAGGTTGTAAGGCTCTTAGTTAATGTGGAGGGATGATCTCAAGGCTGGTGGTAGTAGAAAGACTGGAGAGGGACGCAGGACATGTTAACCCCACTTCTCACCAGTGTTCCACTTCCAGCTGGCACTGGAGTGTGGGGCTAAGAGGACAATTCCAGTGAAGATGGGATCTTGACTGGAAACACAGACCAAGAATGGAATGAGGAAGCGCTGGTGCTTACTTCACACTGAGCTGAAGCCTAAGTGCAAGGCAAAGCTTTTTGTTTAATCAGCTTATTAGGCCTAATTTATGTATAATAAATCTGACCGACTTTAAGCATATAGTCCAGTGAGACTTCGTGAATGCATACTGTCATGTAACCACTACCACATCCACATTTCTGCCGTTCTAGAATATTCCTGTATGCCTCTTGGCAGCTTATCTCCCCCTCTATCACCTGCCTCTAGTCCCTGGCATCCTCTGATCTGCCTTTTGTCCTGCTCATGAAGTTTCCTGTAAAGGGAGTCATTCCGTGTGTCTGGCTCCTCTCACGTAGCAGAGCACGTCTCAGATTCACCTTGTGCTTTGTTCGCTTCTGTTCTCAGGAGTGTTTTGGTATTTGGATCTAGCACACTTTGAGCAATTCATGCAGGTCCACTTGCTTCACATTTTTTCCTTTTCCCTTTACGTTCAGTGGGTATGGGGGGATCTCACTGGGGGTGCGGTTTGCATTTCCCAGACAGCTGAGGACGTCAGCCATTTTTTTTTTTTTTTTAATTTGTCAGATAGCGCAGAAGCAAGCACAGGCAGACAGAGAGGCAGGCAGAGGCAGAGGGAGAAGCAGGCTCACTGCCGAGCAAGGAGCCCGATGTGGGACTCGATCCCAGGACGCTGGGATCATGACCTGAGCCGAAGGCAGCCGCTTAACCAACTGAGCCACCCAGGCGTCCCCATCAGCCATTTTTTAATGAATTTGTTTGCCATTTCTAGATTTTCTTTTGTGAGACATCTATTTAAATATTTCGCCCCTTTTAAAATTGGAGTTATTTTCATATTTGAGTTGTAAGATTATATATTTTGGATGCAAGTTTTCAGTTAGATCTATAATACTCTCTAGTTCTCAGTTTATGGCGTTGCTTTTTGTTTTCTTAACAGTGTCTTTTGAAGAGCCAATATACTTAATTTTGATAAAGTCTGTTGTATCATTTTTTCCTTTATAGTTTTTACTTTAATCCAAGAAATATACTTAACTCAAGATGCTTTAGTTTTCACTCTTATTATAGGTATATGATTCATTTCCAGTAAGCTTTTATATGTGGTGTAATGGAAGGGTTGAGTTTTAGTTTTGTTTTTTTCTGTATGAATATCCATTTCTTCCAACACCATTTATTAGAAAGATAATCGAAGTTTGCTACCATTGCTGAAAAATCACATATATGCGTATGTCTATTTTTAGTTTCTCCATTTGGGCTCACTGACCTGCATGCCTGTCCTTATATTGGTACCATCAAGGTATTTTATTTTTGTTTCAGCTCTGTTGAGGTATAATTGACAACAAGATCATGTATAAAGTATAGAACATTAGTAACACCCACCATCAGGGAAGTGTGAATAGAAACTACACTGTGATGTGTCCTCACAGCTATCAGGATGCATGTCATCAGATAGACAAGGGACTAGTGCTGCTGAGGACGTGGGGAAAAGTTCCACCAGCTGTGACTGATGTCCCTGTAGAGACTCTTTGTGTGACTTAGTGTAACTTCTACAACTTCTGTTGTTTTCAGAATTGACTTGGCTTTTCTTGTCATTTGCTTGATCATATAATAGTATGCTTCTCTGTGGTACTTGAATTTTTCTGATCATGCATCTTACAACCTTACTAAATTCGCTGACGCATTCTAGTGTTTTTTGTTGTGGTTGTTTTGGTAAATTCTATAGGACTTCCTACCTGCGTAATCATGTCATCTGTGGATAGTGTTATTTTTTTTCTTTCCAATCCAGTCTATACCACACACATAATACTTATATATAACATCATTTTACTTAACTGCTAAGTTTATACGTGTGTATAGATAGATGGACGCACACTCACAAACCCCCACACGCGTTTTTGTCGTGTTTTGCTGGCTACAACCTCTGGTATAATGTTGAACAGGAATGGTGAGAGCAAATGTTTGTCTCTTGTTCCACATCTTAGAGGGAAGCATTGAATCTTTTACCTTCAGGTGTGGTGGCACCTGTAGTACCCTTTTCGGGGTAATGAAATCCCCTTGAATTCCTAATTTGCTGTGAGTTTTTATCCTGAATGAGCATCACAGTTCTTTTCACATGTTTTATCTCTGGGGTTACAGTGTTGAACGGCCTGGTGATCAATGTATAATAGCTTTTGCTTCATGTATTTTGTCTGGTTTTCTACTTGTTTGTGACTGGAAGACAGTTCTGTAGCAGCTAATCCTTCATGAGCAGAAGTGGCATTTCTTCTTTTCACACTGTAGTATGTAGTGTTCTTTTCATTCTGTAGGGAACGTTGCCCACGTGAAACTTCAGACAAAGGGAACGTAAGCGCTCAAAGGTTCATTGTTGTAAACTGCTCTTACTTTTAAACTAAATCATCTTCTAATACAGAATTATCGAGACGTTGTCATTTCTTAGCCAGTACCAGAAATGTTGAAGGAGCAGAATTGTGGTAACGAGAAAGAGCCAATTTGCTGGAAATTGTGGACAATTAAATTCTTTTTTCAGTTCTAGTATTTTGTGTCAGTGTCTCGGGAACACTAAGCATCTGCCTGGTTTGCTTTATTCCTTTGGATGGTATCGACACTAAATAAAACGTATGTCCTCTAGAAGTGAACATATTCCTGGAGCACAGGCAGTTCTGTGATGGAAGGGCACCGCGCACACAGCGCACACAGGGCCGCCCTCTGCCGAGACCGCTTTGCTCCCACGGGCCTGAGCAGACTGTGTCCCGGGGCCGGTTCCCTGTGCTGCCCAGCCAGCAGGTCTGAAACAGAAAGGGAACCACCCACAGTCCTCACCTTTCTTCAGACGTTGAGAATTTTTTTTTTTATAATAAAGCGATACTCTTCACAAGTCTTGCTCTTGCCCTTGTACGTGCAAAGAGAAAGGCAGAGGTCTAAACTCCCCCCATCGACTGCCCCTTGACCTTCTGCAGGGTGGGCGGAGTAAACAGGAAGCGACTTGATAGAAACAGAATAAAGTCCTTACTTTATTTTTTCTTTCGAACAGCTTTTAAGAAGTGCAGAGATGTGAAATCAAAGCTAGCAGTAAGTAGGCTACAGCAGACCAAAGAGTGTCGTAACTACAGTTTTAAAAGTGAAGTTTTGCAGACAACTGAAAACTTTGGCAACACGTCTCCAACTTACTTATTAATATTATTGTTTCTGCAGTTCAAAATGTGAGTCAGTAAAATTTAAACTTTTTCTGGGTTCTTGAGGTTCATAATTTCTTCAGTACCAGGATCTTGTCCTATTTTCAGTTATGATTTCTGCTGACGTAGTGTGTGATCAGCCAAATTTCATGAAATCTCATGTGCTCCAGAGAATTTTGGGAATCGGGACATGAACGGTACATTCAGGACAGTTTCCATCCTCTGAAAACTCCCAGGCCATACAGACTTTGATACTAAGCCCTTCTCTGTTTATCATTTTTATAAATAAGACAGGTAAGCTTTGGATCTCTCATTTTCCCCCATCCTCAGTGTTGAAGCAACCTAAGAAGGAATTTTCCCAAAATGCATCAACGCTATGAGAGTTTTAGGGAAGCTCAGTCATTTTTTATTTGTAATTCCTAAAGTTTCTTAGCAGTTTCCAAATGGCCACTTGCTACTATGAGTTTTGGAAGGTATTGTTAATTACAGAATTCTCCATGTGAAGACTGCATCATTTCCTAAATGTTCCCAGAGCTTACATTTAGTAACTCCAGTTTCTCCTGTCAGTGTGATAGAATCGTTTCCATATTTCAGCAGCTTATACAGTATCAACTGAGAAATCAAAGTCGACTTAAAATGTGGATACATATGAGCCTATCTGGCATGGTTTGCTCAAGTTTTTCTCATGGTGAACTTTAAAGTTAGTTACCTTTGCTCACAAGCATGATGCCAATCCAAATAATGGTTAGGACACAGAGTTGAATCATAGACTCAACACAGTTCCAGGCCACTTAGAGATATCTAGTAATTTCTGCAATATGTACAAAACAAGAGAAAAATGTGGTGATTGCATCATGATACCTTTTTTCAGCTTTGCTTCTATGGCCTAGATAAGTGAAATCCAACATACATATATATAATATTTTCTGTTGGCTGTAAGACAAACTATACCGTATTGTAAATACAGCACTTATCTCCCGTGTATATTCCTAGTCCTCATATCTACGAAATATAAAGAAACTACTTTGTAGATTATTACATTCTATATGTATAGAAAAGTACCTGCCGTTCTCACTATGCCATTTTCAGCCATCACTTTTCATGTATGGAACTGGAAGGCTTCATCGACTAACTCTCACTAGGAATGGCCTTATTCTGTTTATAGAGAATTAAGTACAAAAGAATAGGCTACAATAGCGTATGCTAGAAAACGTGATTCTCTGAGTCATTAGAGATCATAACAGTCCTTCAGGGAAAAAATAACAGCTTTGCCTGTTTTATGATTGTGGCTTGTGAACTTATATATATCCTCTCCCCCTTTTTTTCTGACCAAGAATGTCACAGGCATATAGTTCTTTATACCTTTCCGCTACCTAGCAACGTATAGTTTCTTTCTTGATTCCCCATTAGTGACTCTGCAAAGTAGAGGGTTTATTGGCACAAACCAATTCACCTGGGGCTGAAGTTCTTGATGACACGGCTTCCGTCCTTCCATTAATGTCTGGTTTTAATGTTAAAAAATTAAGAGAGAGAAGAAAACAAAGCGATTGGTATGCTTACAAGTTGCACTAAGAAGTTTTAGGACACGGGCAAAAGTGAGACTTCTAGCGTTTCCCACTCTGTTGGTGTCTGTAGAAACATGCTCTGCTCACAGAAGCCGCCCTAGCTGTGTCTTCATCACTCAGGAGTCTTTCTTGGAGTGGCTTTTTGTTCAGTAACCGAAGAGAACTGTTAGAGGTTGTCCCTTGTCTGCAAGAACTTCCGTTGAGCCAGGAAGTTAAGTCACCCTCGTGTGTCTCGCAGTGAGCAGAAGGCAGGACGTAATTCCTGCCACACGGAATAGGGAGAAACAAAACGAGAGTCTGCCGACGGCTCACTGTGTGCAGGAGCTCCACATCCACTGTCCCGATCGCCCCTAACGCCGTCTGACCGGCCCTCCTCCTCTAAGCAGCGGTGTTTCCGAGTCTGGACCGGTCAAGGACCCCAGGTACGGCTTGTCAGGGAAGCTGGGATTTGAAAATAGATCCGTGTGGACTCTACACTTACCTTTTTCCTACCACGCTCTGCTTTCCCAACCGAGAGCAGTATACAGCAGTATACGAGAAGGGAGGAAAGGGTGCAGGCCGCGTGCCTTGGAGAGGGTCAGAATGCAGGCGGAGCTAATTCCTGAAAAGGGGGAGGAATCAACCTTGGCAAAAAACAGCAGGGACACTCAAGTCTCTGGTCTCCGCTCAGACTAATCCTTCTGCCTGGAATGGGCTTCCCTCAGGGACCCCCGGGATTAGGCCTGCTCTGACCACTCTGAGGCTCCCCGACCTACACCACTTTCAGGCACTTACCACTGGGAACCCGCCGTGCAGTTTACTGTCTTAGCAGGTTTGTGGCCTCCTTTCTGCCTTTACAATAAAGCTTCGTGAGGACAGCGATTAGTGTCTTTTTCTTCTGTTCGAGATACATTGTAGGCACCCCGTATAGCGCCAGGCACTGAGCAGGTACTCAGTAATTGTTGTTTGCAGGTACGAGATTTTGAGTTAAGAGTCAGCAAAACATGTTTGAGGCTCTAGGAAGACCCAGTCCCACTGGAGTGGGGCGTCCCATGTGGTGCATATTCCAGTTGGAAAAATAGGGCAGAACCAAACTGTGGGAACTTAAATCCTAAACAAAGGAATTTGTTTATTTTTTTGGTAGGAAATAGAAGAGCTTTTTGGAGTTTTCATTTTAAGTAACAGTGTATTAATTTAGTGGCATAAAAGTAATATCCTAGTGACATCTTGTTACCTTTCCTTCACGCTTTTTTGAAGTGTTTTTAGTTTTACCTCGTAGAATTGGCTTTAATAAAGAGAGAAGTTACCTCTCACATACTTACGGGCCCCCTAGGTAAAGCAGGCTTCAAGGTCAGCTGATTCAGGTTAACCCCCCTTCGTGATTTCACCCACTAGGGCCTGTCAGTCTGTGTCTTGTGGTTCTCTCAAAGCCACGATAGAGAAGTCCTTCCCTCCAGTCTGATCGGGCCCGCTGAGGCAATTATTCAGAATCTGGCACATATTACATATCTGGTAAATACTGGGGATTGAGTCGTTAAGAGCACACTGCTGTAAGAAGACCGCTGTCTTGAGACAAGCTCCGCAGCTCCTGCAGAATGCAGCAGTGGTTGAAAAAGGCTGCGTGGAGCCCCTTGGAAGTAGAGTTGACCCTAGAACACTGCGGAGCTCGGGGGCTGACCTGGCCCCCACCAGCACCACCCGTTGAAGATGGGCATGTAAGTTGACTCCCCAAACTTAGCTACTAAGAGCCTATTGTTGACTAGAAGAAAACTTGCTAGTAACATAAACATGGATTAACACATTTTGTAGTCCCACAATAATCTAAACTAGGGATCGGAAAACATTAAGAAAAGCATAAGAAAAAACACATTATAGCACTATAGTGTATCTGTCCAAAAAAATCCACACGTAAGTGGACCCGTTCAGGTCAAAACCATGTTGTTCAACGGTCACTTGTATATGTTAGTTTTCATGGAAAATAAGTATTTTCCATGATGAGAAGACAGATATGCTCTACTTAGAAATACTAGAATACCTGCAGAGCCCACAAGGTGAAGTGAATGGGCAGTCTTACAGGACAGAGGCACAGGGAAGTCTCTCCAGAGATCACCAATGTCTGTCACTTCTGATCACTGTGTCTTTTCTTTGGATGCACAGTACCAGTACCTTCAAGTCCAAAAATCTCGACCTTCTCTTCCTATCCTACGGAATGAGCACTGAGAAGCTTGTCCATGGAAAGATGTAGTGAAAATGTATGTTAGACTTAAAGATTGATCAGTTTAAAAAGTAGAAATGGTTCAAAACGCATTCTTGGAACATAGAGTAATAAAGCCACAAAACTAAACGCAAAGTAAAGAAGAACATGTGAGCAGCCACAGAACTTCAAATCAGCCATCACAGTGTAAGTCCCCTTAGTTTCTAATTATATTTGGGGCCTTCCTGAAATCCCGTTTCATATTCAAGGTGCTATCAAAAGTGGCCACAAAAATAAAAGTACAAATATATACACAGTTTTAAAGATTTTTTAAAAAATTTTTTAAAGATTTTATTTATTTATTTGTTAGAGAGAGAGAGAGCGAGCACAGGCAGACAGAGAGGCAGGCAGAGGCAGAGGGAGAAGCAGGCTCCCCGCCGAGCAAGGAGCCCGATGTGGGACTCGATCCCAGGACGCTGGGATCATGACCTGAGCCGAAGGCAGCCGCTTAACCAGCTGAGCCACCCAGGCGTCCCCAGTTTTAAAGATTTTTAAGGACTTATTTTTGACTTAAAGAATATCCTGACAATATAATTTGATTCTGAAAAAGTTTTTTCCACAAAGACATTTTCAAAATAACAGAGCAGAAAGTTCATCCCAGCCTCCTCATGTAGTTCATAACTGCTTGCAGATCGTCTGGCAATTCCAGAGTAAGAGCCCAGGGCTTAGAATGTCGTCTTCTAAGAACCCATGATGGGAAGGTCTCCAACATCCAACACACACTCAGGACCGAACTGTTGGAACCACATTTCACACAGCTCAGCACTAAAGCTTGCTTTTAAGTGAAAGGCGTTGGGGATCATGGCAAAGTAAGAAATTGCCATGGATGCAAGATTTTGAATAATTCATGAGCATCAAATTAGTAACAAAAATGTTCACAACAGCAGACACTAATTTTTATGCAGCTTTAGGGGTTCAATTAACATTTGTTTGTTTAACAAATAATATATACTACGGGATCATTATATGCCAGGTATGTCTCCTTTTTCTCAAGGAGCTAACATTCTAGTGGGATTAGTGGGATTGTTAAAGGGAAATGCAAAAGAAGAAAAAGAAGAGAGCATCTTCAGTCTCAACATCATTTTAATGATTTTTAAAAGCCTTGGGAAGAACAGCTAATTGGGGGGAAAATCCCTTGGAGGATTACATAGTAAGTACACCTCCGGTATGCAGAAATAGATACTGGGAGGGTATCTTATGGACACTCAAGTTTGATTCGAGAAGCGTCAAGCAAAACTGAAGGAAAAAGCAAGGGGTGCATGAATTTATCGATGCCTAGACGTTCATTCAGATCCTTCCCTTGAGCCAGCATTCAGATCTCGGGCTGGCTCTTGGGATTGGGAGGTTCCGAAATGCCACAGGCTTGAGCGCCAGTCAGTCCTGAGAGGAAAGCTTGTACAACTGCTTTTCATTATGTGTTTCTTAATCCGCTAGGACATGTGACCACACTCACTGCATTTCTTAGAAAACAGCTAAGAACATGTAAGTCTCCACAACTTTAGGATCTGCTCATACATTTGTTGTAATGACTAAATCGCGTAGTCCCGTCTCTGGGGGCAGCTGGGGAGAGGCTGGGGCTTGGGAATTGAGGAGTAGATGAAACTCTGCTATGATGTGGCTTCAGCGTGGAAGGCAAAGTTCAGTGCTCTTCCTGCGGCGCGCTGAGGGGCATCCCGGGCAGTGGGATGCAGTACTCAAGTCACTTGGGAACAATACAACACTGCCCCCAGGTAGGGACTATTTATTGAACGTCTCTTCTCTAATAGTCCCAAGCTTGGTAATCTCTAAAAGGCTCCGGGTAAACTCATTTATTTTAGCTAGCATGGCAATCTAGTTTCCTTTAGGTTCTGGAGCAATGGAGGGATGGGGTAGGGGTGTGTGTGTGTGTGTGTGTGTGTACACGTGTGTGTGACGTGCTTGCTGGGGCAGATCCCGGATTCCGCGACAGATTGGAGGCTGCTGGCTGGTTTGGAGCTAGACTTGGTGTTATCTGTCGAAATGGTGGGAAGCGACACATTGGAGAAAGATTAGCAAAAAGAACACAACAGGCCTAAGCAGTCTAGTTAACAAGGATATTGAAAGAGGAAGGAGAATCCCAGCCCTGTTTGATCGTGTGGGACAGACATGCTTTTGTCGGTGTCGAGATAAATTAGACTGTGCTTCGGCGGAACACAGAATCCATGAGGTTCGGGCATGTTAAGTGTCCACTAATGGCGGTCCGTTGGACAGGATTTGATGGATCAGGAAGACACAGAGTAGTGGTAGCATTAATTAAAGGTCGCTTCCCAGCGAGGGCTCTGGAGAGGCCCAGCCCAGCCGCTGTCCGAAAGGGCCGCATAGATATACTTTGGGTCCAAACCAGTGACCTAGAATGGAGTCCTGGCCAGTTTGTTTCTTGTACCCTGTTGGTCACGTGGGCATGCTGTTGTCGGGTGGCCGGCCGCAGGGGAGAGCCTCTCGGAGAGCTGCACCTAGGCTCGCCATCCATCCATCCGTCCATCCTTCGGTCCGCTTTATGGGAAACATTGCTGACAGTCTAGTACAGGGGGCCCCCGACCCCAGGATCCATGGGACAAAGCTGCCCTGTGGTGTCCTTTGTGCCTCGGCCCAGGTGCTGTGCACAGTCGTGTCTTACTCCAGCAGGTGAGAAATGCTGCAGTTACCCCGCAGCACAGATGTTCTCGGGCACTGTGAGAGTCATGTGGTTGGGTCATGTGCAGTATCATTCGCAGGTGCTACCTTATCTAACTCTACTACTACGTTCCACCTTTCGTTGGTAGATGCCTAAAGCCAAATTCTTTGATTTTATAAGAGAAAACATAGCAAAGCAGCCTTCTAGTTTACTGAGAGTGAATGACGTATTCTGTATTTCAGAACCTACTCAAAGTTTCTAATTGTATTTTTCCCTTCCTTTTCCTTCCACCAGATGAGTCGGCTCCTAAGGAAGTCAGCAGGGTAAGTAACGAGAATGTGATTTCTGTCACCACAGTGTAGGAAATAAGTAACGTTCCCGTGTTTGCTCAGTGCTCTCACATGTTCAAGTATTGGAAAAATAATGGCAAAACCTGAGTGTCTGCCCCAGAGCATCACTCATCAGTGGGGAGGGCAGTCGGTAGGGAGAGCCGTTGCAAACTGGGGGCCCCCAGAGGGAGTAGAGCTGGCAGCTGCTGCCTCTCTGCACCGCGCGTGCTTACGGGGTTTTCTCAACGAGTTGCCAACATAGAAAGGAGAGCCTGCGTGTAAAGACTGGATTTCTAGCTCTTCTTACACCGACGCAAGCCTTCCCAGTGTGGCGGCAGGCGCGGAAACCTGCCTCACACTCCCCCCGCAAGCTTTACCTGCCTTTGAGTTCGTGCACCTCGTTTGTGGGCGGAGGGAAAGTGACCGCTTACATGACCGAGCCGGGGCGTTCCTCGGTACTTTCAGAAGTAGTAAGCGCGCTGTGTTCCTGTCCCAGAGAAATTACCTAGTGTTGACTTGGAGAGACTTTACCAAACTTAAAAACTTACGGGTCGTGAGTACTGAAAGCATTTAGCAAACTATGCGTAGTGATACAAAGTTATAATTAATTACATATGAAAAATCTTCT
>RCUC01089364.1:0-16422 GCA_003697995.1 Taxidea taxus jeffersonii
CACATAAGAGATTCTTAACTATAGGGTTGTGGAGGGGAGGAGGTGGGTGCTGGGGTAACTGGGTGATGGGCATTATGGAGGGTATTCGATGAAATGAGCACTGGGTGTTATATAACACTGATGAATCACTGAACTCTACCTCTGAAACTAATAATACACTGTATGTTAACTAAATTGAATATAAATAAAATATTTTTTTAAAAAAAGAATACCACAACTATCAGCATGGATTGGTACCATGCTAAAGGGCCCATAGGTTTACATAATTTTGTTTCATCATCTCTGGAAATACCAACACAGAGAAAAAAAGTAAGGAACACCATAGAATTATCATAAAAATATTTTTCACCTCTCAGACTCCCTACAAGTGTCTCCAAGACCCCCAGATATGTGCCAATCACACTTGGGGAACATTGAAGGTATAGGTAAACTGACAAAGGATGTACATGTCACTAGACATTATTTTATGAATTTCAATACCAACAATGGATTAAGCACAACCATTTATTTTTTTAAAGATTTTATTTATTTATTTGACAGACAGAGACAGACAGAGATCACAAGTAGGCAGAGAGGCAGGCAGAGAGAGGAGGAAGCAGGCTCCCCGCTAAGCAGAGAGCCCAATGTTGGGCCGGATCCCAGGACCCTGAGATCATGACCTGAGCCGAAGGCGGAGGCTTTAACCCACTGAGCCACTCAGGTGCCCTCAATCATTTCTTTTAATGATCTACATTTCAGAATGCATTTCTGTATTTACTCAGATATTATTCAGCTCGTTTGTTACCAAAAGATTTAGCAGATCTGGGTATATGTTTGTTATTAGGCAAAGACTAATTTATGCAATGTAAATGATTCCTAGGGAATTGCTTGCTGTTATTCTAAGTGTTACCTGGAATTGTTTCTATTCCTGAATTAACACACTGTCTGTGGCTTATGACCTAACAATAAGATACCAGCCTCCAGTAAAACCCTGGGGTTGCCTTTGATTGAATAGTTTTTGCATACTGGAAAGGACTGGAGGCAATGAGCACAAGTACAACCCAAATCCTAGTTTCTAAATACCATTCCACACTCAGGGGCTCATTGGAGAAATTGTTGGTTCCAGGTCAGGGTAAAGACAGCACAACGTTTGCCA
Source organism: Taxidea taxus jeffersonii (assembly GCA_003697995.1). Classification (NCBI taxonomy): domain Eukaryota; kingdom Metazoa; phylum Chordata; class Mammalia; order Carnivora; family Mustelidae; genus Taxidea; species Taxidea taxus. The sequence goes on from RCUC01089364.1 coordinate 1,136, forward strand.
AGAATGTAAGAACAAATGGGGATATGTCAAAGAACACAGTAGCATCCTGCTTGAAGCAGCATCGACTAGACAAATTGGAGATAAAAGGAGAATTAAAAATAATAATGAAGGGTACCTGAATGGCTCAGTTGTTTAAGTGTCTGCCTTCAGCTTGGGTCATGATCCCAGGGTCCTGGGATCGAGCCCCATGTGGAGTGTTCCTGCTCAGCAGCGAGTCTACCTCTGCTTCTCAGCCCCACCCTCACCCCCACGGATGCTCTCTTTCTCTGTGTGTGTGTGGAAGAGGTAAAATTCTTTGAAAAAGCAAAGACAAACCAAACAAATAAATAAATAAAAGAAGAAGAAAGCTGAACAATTTCTAATTAGGTTGGATTCACTTTCTCCTGAAAGAGTGCCTTCCTGGCAGTGCTCGCTCAATATTTGAACAAATGACAAGTGAGCACACACAGTAACAAAAACAGACAAACCCATAAGCCAGTGAAGTAAAATAAGAGGAGTATGCACGATGGTACAGCTGCGACCTGGTTCTTGAAGGGTGTATAGAAGCTTGCCAGGTCAAAAAGTATTGGGTTCAAGTTGGAGAGAACATTCGAGGCAGTGGGCATATACAGGAACTAGAGGGAAAGGATGGGTTTGTTTCATTCATTTGATGGGGGTGTTGGTGGAAAGTGAGTCAGAATCATCATCTGCATTTTAAGCACAGTTGTGTTATCAGGACTTGCAAGATATCCTACCGCAAGATAAAGATGGAAGTAAAACAGAAGATACCAGCTATTGTCACATTTCCTCTGGAGACTAAAACCACACCCTATTGAGAATGTCTGATTAAGACAAGTCTTGGCAATTCTTAAAACCTGTTGGAAGCCTTTACAGAAGTTCAATCTCCTTTCCCTCTACAGAGGACATTTTATTAATTTAATGGCAGTCTTGCAGTATAGAACTAAACCCATGGCCCTTTCTCTAGTCCCCACCCATACATTCTTAGAACACGATACAAGACAATACAGAATCCTAATTGTTTATAGATCTTTCTTTTCCAAATTTTTCACACAGAATCACTGTCTGTCAAGAGTTTTCACAGCATTATATATAAACTCTTTAGCAACCTAAATAACAGATGAGCTTCTTAAGCCCCCTGGTGGCAAAAAGTGGTAACAATCTTTGAGGGGAAAACAACCATCAAAGCACAGTTAATACGTCCCTGTCCCTTACATTTCAAAACCCAAACAGGTTAGCGTTTGTTGATCATTGCCCAACAACGGGTCACATGGAATCCAATCCCAATCCCGAAGTTCCCAGGGTGGATAATGAGATGAGGATGGGCATTGTCGCCTATCTGAAATGGAAGACTGTGCAGTGTTCTCCTCTTTGAGACTTCCCTCAAATCCACTGACAAGGAACAATTTTCAGAAATCTATCCTTCCCTTTCTCATCCTCCTCAAACTGCCTTTGTTGGGAGGAGGCCAAAAGTCTCATGGCATGGATATGGTCAAAAGAGTGAATGACTCTATTGTGTACCTGAATCATTGTAAGTTTGGAGTATTCTCGTTCTCTTTATTCTTTCATTTGTTGCCTTTGTCCAAAGTTAGATTGGCTCCTAGGCCACCGAAGGACCCTACTGACTCAATCTATGATGCCAACCATATCTGTCTGTCTTGTTACTCATCAAGAGTAATACCTTAAGTTGGATCCCGATGCCTACAAAAAGCCCTTCAAATGCCTACAAAGAGCCTTTAAAATGCTGGGTACCTTTGAAAAGTCAACATCTTCCATCCACTTCTGCATGGAATCACTATCAGAGATTAGCTTATCCAATTTATTTTGCAAAGTTTGAAATTAATGTGGTCTCCAAGTTGTGCCAGAAGAGAAGGTCAGAAAAGTTCTGCAGAGAGAAATAAAGCCCATAAAGTAAGAGCTACAGGTTAGGCTCCCCTGGAATCAGTCTTTAAGGCAGACATTAGCCTGAAAACAGTTTAGTAGGGAGTGCCTTAAGGATCAGCACCTGTAGCAGAAAGGTTTGCAGGGAGAGACCCCACAGGGTATCCTGAGACTGGAGTTGTCTAGCTTCATGTGATTCTTCCCTGAGGACAGAGGATGCTCTTGTGAATCAGTCATTGACCACAGGCTACCTCAGGGAGAGGCAAGAGGAATTCCCAGAGAGAATTGAGAATTTAGGACTATCAACTGGCAACACTCCCTATAGCCAGGGGAAATGGAAAGAATAAGTTCTTCATCTTTAAAAGGGGTGTGTGGGCAGTGTATGGCAGCATCTGCTACAGTAGACAAAGCCCAGTGGTGTAGTTTCCCTACCCACAAACACAGTCTCCCAAGCCCGATGGCAGAACAGTGGGAGAAAGACCAAAGGGTAGTAACATGTCTTTGAGTCCCTGCGAAGCCAACACTCTGCCTTGCTTATTTGTACATCCATCCCTACTGTGCTCGATGCATGGAGGGATTAATGGAGTCAGGTCTGGCTTCAAATCCTAAACCCAAACTTTAGGCCAATTATTTGAATTCTAATATCATTTCCTCTGAGATATATTTTTGAGGCATATCCTCCCTCATGCCTATTTCCACTTAAACCCCTGGCTATAAGGGTTAATACTAATTTGACATGAAATGTTTTATTTTTTCTCTTTGGTTTTATATTTGTGCCCTTTGACATTTGTTTGCTTTGTGTATCTATTAGGTTGAACCACAATAAGTTGCCAATAGTTGACTCATTTTCATTGAAAATTTCAAGGCAAAAATTTGTTTCATATGGTTCCACCAAATACAGGTCTCACTCATAAAGCTGTACCTTTCCTGAGGGAAAAGCCTGTGTTCCCACTATCTTATATTTGAGCATATGTTTTATTTATTTGTTTATTTTTGATCATATGTTTTATTTATAGTGCTTTACTACAAACTCCCTCCCACAGAGGCCGTCCCATGCAGAGTACCTCTGTGAAACAGGCCCTTTTCAATAGTGCAGATGAAAATGCCAGAGCTCAGAGAGAATAAATCCCTTGCCCAAGGTCACACAATCATATACTAGAACTGGGGGACCTTAGCTTACATTTCCAGACACCAAGTAAAATATTTGCTCCTCAAGAGGATATGGTCTTTTTACTTTTTTTTTTTTTTTTTTTTTTTTTTTTTGCAGTGGCTTAGAAAGTGCTAACAAAGACATTACCTTATTGGACTTGAATACCGATCTGATAAGATTTCCAGGGCCGGTGCTATTATACAGATTTGTATCTATATAATAAATGGAGACTGTAGCTCTTTAATTTAGTCATTATTGCCTCTTATCTTATATGCAGACTTTTATGCCAAATCTTGGGGAGCAAAATAGGACTGTGCCCTAATCCCTTCAACCAAGAAACTCAGTTGAGTGCAGGAGATGAACACCTCATCAAGGAACTATTACACTATAATGCATGCTAAATAAATGCTAATATAGTGTGGCAAACGCTAAAGTTGGAGTGTATGTAGAATGCTGTGTAAAAGACAAGAAGATATATTAATTTTCCTGGAGAGAACTGGGAAAGTCTGCAAGAGCGGGTGATGTTTGCACTGTGCTTTGCAAAGTTTTCCTTAGGTGGGAAGTAATTGAAAACTCTTTAGGTATGAGAGCACATGGTATTCCAAGAAAAGGCTCAAATATTGAACAACTTGCCCAGAGTCTCATGGTTGGTAAGCAGTCAGACTGACTCTGGAGCCTAGTCTTTGGCTTCCTAGTTAATGCTCTCTCTTTGCAGTGTTTTATATATCGGATGTAACATTTAATAAATGGGATATATTATGATGCAACCTTTTCTTTGTTCTCCCCTAACACATAATTTTTTCCTTTTTTTTTTTTTCAGTATTCCAAGATGTGCATGTAATGATACTTGTTGGGTTTGGCTTCCTCATGACCTTCCTGAAAAAATATGGCTTTAGTAGTGTGGGCATCAATCTACTCATTGCTGCTTTGGGCCTCCAATGGGGCACTTTTATTCAGGGGATCGTGTACCACAAAGGACAGACAATTTACATTGGAATCAAAAAGTGAGCATCCCTTGTTTTTCAAACATTATGTTTTCAGAGCAGTTGTTTCTCTGCGTGGTCTCTTGTCAGTCAGCCTCTGAACTAGCTGGCACACTGTCTCCCTGAGACAAAGAAATATTGCTGGCACCCCAGAATGTGAATCGACATTGTGCTATAGTGAGCTGGGTCATTCATTCATGCCTGTATCCTCTCTGGTTTGACTTTAAGGGCATGAGAAATCCCCTTTCATTAAAGGTTATTCCTTCCATCTCAGCTAGGAGCAAAAAGCCTCCATTAGCTCTTTTTCTACGTGTCTATATTTATATTTTGAAATGTAAACACTGTAGAAAATAATTCATTTACCCAGATCAGCAAAAATAAAGAAAAACCTAAATGAGATCAAGAACAGATGGGTCAAAATAAAGGAAATGCTGGAGTGGCCAGAATGTATAGCAGATGGAAAAAAGGAAGGGTAAGGAAATGAGGGTGTGTAACAGGTTTCCTGGGACGAACCCTGATGTGGTGGGGTTGGGGGTTGGGGGAGGCCCTTGCATGCTGGATAAAGGAATGCTGTGATTCATCCAAGCTCACAGTTCTGTGTTGGGTGTGCATTATTCTTGGATGTATTCTTTCTTTTTTCCCTCAGCATAATAAATGCAGACTTCAGTACAGCCACAGTCCTGATTTCTTTTGGAGCTGTCCTGGGAAAAATAAGCCCAGTCCAAATGCTAATCATGACAATACTAGAAATCGCTGTCTTTGTTGGCAATGAATATGTGGTTGGTGAGATATTTCAGGTAAGGATTAGATGATTTATACTTAGTAGCTTTGACATCAGTTCTGATTACACCTAAAGGATGCCCACTCTACACAGGGACAAAGATTGGTGGCATGGTAGAATAGCAAGTGTAATTATACCCATCACTTATTTGAGTGCCTTTGGTAAACCAGGAGTCTTATCAACATTACCTCATTTCATTGTCACTGACAGATTATAACCTCCGTATTATGCTGTTATGGTGTACAAATTACAAATAATGATCACAGATGCTGAATGACTGGCCCAAATCTGGATTCAAACCTAGATTTTACTAACTCCATAACTCTTTTTATTAAGTTATATTTACTATCAGTGATCAATTCCTATTATATTTCAACTAGTAGATGACTAGCCCATTTTTTTTTAAGATTTTATTTATTTGAGAGAGAGACAGAGAGTACATGAAAAACAGTGCAAGACAGAGAGCACTAGCAAGAGAGGGGGAGGAGCAAGGATCCGGAAGCAAGACTCGAAGGACTGAATCCCACAACCCCGGGGATCATGACCTTAGTTGAAGGCAGAGGCTTAACAGATTGAGCCACTCAGGCACTCCTGACTAGCCCCATCTAAGGCTTTTGTTAAAGCCTAGATCAAATTTCTTCTCCTCCATGAAAAATCACATTGATTCCCCCTGAGGATATTTCTGGGCATTCCCCAGTGTTTTGCTTGTTTCTTTGAACATTTAATTCCACAGCCAATATTTTTTAAGTTTCTATTTAAATTCTAGTTAGTTAACATGCAGTGTCATATGAGTTTCAGGAATGCAATACAGTAATTCAACACTTCCATACGTCACCTGGTGCTCATCACAGCAAGTGCCCTCCTTCATCCCCATCACCTATTTCACCCATTCCCCCACCCACCTCTCGTCCCGTCCATCTGAAAACTTTCCAGGTGACTCTGACAAAATAGTTAATGTCCCTGTCTTTATAGAGTTTACAGTCCAGTGAGAAAAGACAGATATCGAATAGAGAATCATTTATCACCTATCCACCCACAGGCAGGTGCATGCACACACACACAAATATTATAAATTGAAATACATGCTATGAAAAATATGTAGAGGGGGCTATGGGAGAGCATAACTGGAAGACCTAACTTAGATTGTAGAATCAAAGAAGGCCTCTCTGAGGAAGTGGTAGTTAAGCTGGACCTGAAATGTACATAGGAGTTTATCAAGTATGAAAATCTAAATAAATTAATAAGTTTGCATCACTTTCCTACCTTAAAAAGTACAATAGGAGCTATGAATCAGGTTTGGCACTCCAACGTTTCCCTTCTGGGGTAGGAGAATGTAGAAGACCGGATCAAATTCATACAGTGTCCTAAAGAGTGACCTAAATATATTACTTCAAATGAATCTTGGATCTCAGCTGGTTTTCACATCATCATATAGCACAGTGAAAGAAATATGGGAAAGACTCCGGCTTTTTAAAGCTTCAAGTCTTTGAATTGTAATTAAATGAGCCTTAACTGTAATGTCAAATGAATGTAAAGAGCATCTTTCTTTTGAAATAAGAGCAGTGCATAACATTTCACTTCGAATTTCCCTAACCTAGAGAAGTTAACTAAAATGAATTGAATATCCACAAAGACCTAGCACTTTACAAACATGGCCTCACTAAGTCTCACCATGACTATATTAGCTGGTAATATTTCCCACTTTACAGAAGCAGAGAATCAGAGAAATATAGTAATTTGTCTGAAGTCACATTGCAAGGAAGCACCTGACCTAGCATTGGAAGTCACTTCTGAATGTCTCCAAATCCTATATATTTTTTTAATGTCACTATCCTATTTTATCCTCTTTTATTCTTTCTCTGACATACTCTTTCTTTCTTTTCATTTCTTCTACTATTTAACAAATGAGCAGTTCTTTCATTGACTTTCCAACTGTAGTTAGACTCAGTTTCACCTCTAAAAACATTAATGTTTTTCCCTTCAGGCTTCTGACATTGGAGCATCAATGACAATCCATGCTTTCGGGGCCTACTTTGGCTTGGCGGTAGCAGGTGTCCTATATCGGTCAGGCTTGAGAACGCAGAAGGAGAAGGAGGAGTCTGTGTACCACTCAGATTTGTTTGCAATGATTGGTGAGTAGAGATGCACTTGCCTGATTCAGGACCCAAGGCAAACAACCTTCTCTGGACTGTCTTCCATACCCAACACTAATATCCCTTTCTGTGCTTTACCACAGGGACTCTTTTCCTTTGGATCTTTTGGCCCAGTTTTAATTCAGCCATCGCTGAAACTACAGAGCAACACTACATGGCCATTGTAAATACCTACTTCTCTCTTGTTGCCTGCGTGCTCACAGCCTATGCGTTTTCCAGCCTCGTGGGGAAGAGAGGCAAGCTCGACATGGTCAGTACATGTTAACCATCATGGAAGCTTTGCTAAGTGACACTGATGGTTGCCCAGATGAGTAGGTCATTTCTGCCTCACTGCTGAGCTGCTGCAACAAATTACAACACTGCAAACCTTGCAGAATATTTTTTTAAAAATGTCCATTGTTTCTTCATCAAATTTATATTGTGGCAAATCAAAAAAGTGTTCTCAAAGAATTTACAGCCCATTAGGGAACACAGTTTGCAAAAATCAAAGATTTGAGGTATATTTCTTTAATGATGGAGCTGACTATCTCCCAGGTCGTAGGAAATCTTTCTTAGAAACAGGACTTGCCAAGAATAGAAAAAGAGAATAGGGGAGGTGCGAGTTGAGGCTGTTTTCCTAACCACAAATATTTCTGTCAAATAAATAACAACTAAAGACAATGTGGGGTCTGGAATAAGACTCTGGAGGAAAAAAAGGACATTAGTGGGAATACTGGTAAAATTCAGATAAGACCTTTGAGAGTATTCTATCAATGCTACTTTCCTGGTTCTATGATTACATAAAAGGTTAACCTTGGGGGAAGCTGGGTGAGGGATATATGGAAACTCTGCAGTATTTCTGCAGCTATTACATGTCAAAAATGATATCAGAACACAACATTTTTTTTTAACCCTCCCAAGTTGGTCTTCTGAGTTTCTTTCCTATGAACTAGAGAAATGTCTGTGAAGGAATAATCCACACATCAGCTGCTCTTCTTTTCCAGCCTGAGGGAAGAAAAGGATATTGTAATTTCTTCAAGCAGAGCTAAAGACATAGATTTCAATGCTGTACAATTTGTTTAATGAAAGAAAATTGAAAACAAGAAAAGAAAAAAAAATACATGTACAGCTCAGTCCCCTCTTAAAAGTAGTGATGAGACTTCCTCCTTAGGAAGAATACCCAGAACATGTTTCTTCTGAGGAATTCTGGTAAATGGCAACTGGTTACTCTTTCCACCATCTTCAAATATTCTCAATACAGTGACACTTGTGACAGCTGTTGTCTTTCATGTATAATGTGCACATTTTGATGTCTCTACATTCCCTCTTTGAATATTGGAATGTCATAAACTCCACCAAACACACCAGCCACGGACGTCTTTTGGTTCATGATAACCACAAATGCATTTCCATACTGAATAAACAGTCATACCATTACTAGAATAACTGATTTATATACACTAGGCCTTCCATCACATCTTTGGTTTTCCTCTCATCTCTCCCCAAGCTGGTCTCACTAACCTGATCACTCAGTCCCTACCGAGGAACCCCAGCGAGAAAGATATCAAATGTCAACTGTTTGGAAGAAAGGCTTTCTGTCATTACAAAGAACCTTCTTTTTGTAAAAGAATCAGTAGCCCTTTGAACTGAGGAATATGCCATGGAGTCCATGGAACCCTAGATAGATTGCTTCATTCCTTCTGAAGCCCACCTCGTTCAGCTCACTTCATTTATGTTTCTGTGCTGCCCACAGGTTCACATTCAGAATGCAACCCTGGCTGGAGGAGTTGCTGTGGGCACTTGTGCAGACATGAAGATTCACCCATATGGTGCTATGATCATTGGGAGCATTGCAGGAATTGTCTCCGTGCTTGGTTTCAAGTTTCTGACTGTAAGTATGACAGGTGCTCTCAGTCAAACTCTGAATCTGTACCATCATCTTCTGACATCCCACCAGCAGGGAAAATCTGTGAAAATTCCTCTTATCATCACCCCTCCTTCTTTGAGGGTCATTTCCCTTCTTATCAGAAATACAGCTCACAGTTCAGGGTCCAGTGGTTTCTATTCTTCCTTGACTTCTTTTGTGTACCAGGAAAGAATCTGATATTATTAAATTATTAAAAGAATTAGTGTGAATTGAATATTAAGTACTGGTGTTACTTTCCTCAGGGCAGTTTCATTAAAGTTTTTGTTGCTGATGATGTTTGCTTGTTTTGTATAGTAGAGAACTCTGTGTCCTTTTAAGGGGATTTAGAATATCATCAGTATGTCAGAAGGAGGACTTGAAATCACTCACCTTCAAATTCATCTACTAAAAACTGACATGAGTAGTTTTGCCACCAACGTATCCAGATTTGACTTAAGTGGACTTTAGATATAGATGGCAAAAGGGGCTATAGATAAAATTTTCCTGCGTATTCATTGACTTCAGTAGGTCTAACAAAATAATAAACTTCCTCTTTTTACCATTTTAGCCATGTCTTACTGATAAACTGAAGATCCATGACACATGTGGTGTTCATAACCTGCATGGCTTACCTGGTGTGATAGGAGGCCTCGCAAGCATTGTGGTGATAGCCTTGGGAGCATCTAAGGAGTGAGTTAAAGAATGGGTTTTTCTGCACCCTAAGGTCCAATGTTTTATCTCACTCTTGGAGGAAATCTGGTAATAAGAAATGTTTTTCTTTAGCAATCCAGGCCACAGTATCATCCTTACTGAAGCCAAAGAGACACGACTAGGCAAATAAAATTGGGTGGGAAGATATGTCTTAACTAAGGTTATTAATGGTGATTGGTTTCTGTTTGTTTTAATTAACAGTGTTAATTTAAATATTTCTACCACAGGCAAGTGTATCCTCACAGGGCAATATGATAATCACAGTCAGATTATAGTAGGCTTACTCTTTTAGTTAGTCTCACCAAAATGGAGGAGGGGACATCTGTGATGAGCTGAGCATTCCTTTCCTACAATGAGTTAGCATAACATGAAGAGCGCTGGATCTGGGGAATCAGGAAACGGGGCATATGGCTCTGCCTTTGCTATTGACTAATAATGGGGCCTTTGACAACTCACTTAGCTTCTGTGGTTCTGTTTCCTCTTCTGTAAAATGAGGGAATTATACTATTTATTCTCTAAAATCCCTTCAAGCTCTAACAGACCTAGATTCTTCCAAGAGAGGTCATAAATATTTAAATGGCCAGAGGAAGAACAGTTATCAGTCAAATCCAGGACAACAAAAGTGATGTCAAAAGCCATCAGTTGTCACTTTTAGGTAACAAGATTGGAACATTTCAATATGAATGTCATCCATGTAAAACAACTAGGAAGACCACAGAGTCCAGATCACTCAGGGATTAAGGAAGCAGGAATTAAAACTCTCAATTTTTAAATTTTTAAATTTGAGTTTAAATTTAAATTTTTTAATTTAAATTTGTAAATTTAAAATTTTTAAAGCCCATTGAAAGCATGAAGAAAAGGTGAATATCTTTGAAAATGACTCAAAGTGACTACTGGCTAGAGTTGAATAATTTGAAGAGAAAAATGTCTTTCATTTTCAGATTAAAATTCAACTCTGTTGAGACCAGTCATGATAAATATTTGAAAAAATTTGTTTAATCATATTTTCTACTCAATAGAAAGCTGGCTTTCACTTTCATGTCTAGAGCTGACCTATTTCTTCTGTTTGTTTTCTTTCTGTTTGTTTTTTTTGTCCCCTTTGCAAAATTGGGGAACAACCCCAGAAACAGCCACATTTTCTTGCAGCTCTCTCTGGGACCTAACATGCTGCTGAGACAAGCACTAACATATTTGAATGCAAATCAAGCATGATAAAAACATGGGTCCATGAGCTCAACTCCTAAGTGCTATGGTGTGTACACACTTTTAAGATGTGCCTCATGATGAGAAATAAAGGAATTACTGAGCAGCATTCCTGCACCAGTTGTATGGATGCAATAAAACAAGACTATCTGGCTCTCACAGGCTGGGTCTCACTGGGTGGACTTGGGGTAGGTTCCGTAGTTGAGAGTCAAGTTCTTGGGTATTCAGGTTGATCAGCTACTTCTCAGTAAGCTCAGGGGGACTTGGAGGTGGGGTGCATGACAAGCCTCGGAAGGACTAGTCACATGGATGAAATTCACACACATCTCACACACCAGATAAAATATTTTGGCCAAGAGCCAAGACCATTTACTCAGATGTCTCTATTCAGAATACTAAAATGCAAATCAGGTTTCTTGGTAAGCATAGAACTAGGAGAAGTAAGGATTCTTAAAAGCTATCTGTGCACATTATGGCAGCCTAATTCTAATAATGCAGTTAATTTTGTTAAACCTCATGTTTCCCAAGCCCGTTTTATCAAGGAACATTTTTTTATCAAAAATATCTTTTAACACCCTGGAAAAAATTTTGGCAAATTCTGGTAAAATTAACAGGCCATTTACAAAAGAAAAGTATCAAATGAGTAAATACATATTAAATGTGAGATCTCACTAGTGATCAAAGAAATGCAAATTAACACAAGTTACCAATTTCTCAATTATCAAGTTGATAAAGATAAAGATTGAATGAATCATGATACTGAATGGTAGCTAATGTAGAGAAATGGGGATATGTTATACATTTTTCTATTTCAAATGACCCTTAGGAAGTATATAAACTTTTACTAAAAATTTCATTTTTAGATACGTTTTATTTTAGGGAAATTATTGGGCAAATTCATAAGCATGTTCATAAAAGTATATGTTCTCACAGCATTTTTTAAAATATGACACTTTGGAAGCAACCTAAGTATCCAAACTCAGGACTATAATTACAGTACATCTTTAGAGTGTAGTACTTGGTAGTAATTAAAATTATGATCCAGATCTACATTTACTGGCATCAAAGGACACTTAAGGATTAATGGAAAAATTAGTATTATAACATGATTGCCTTTATATAAAAATATATGTCTCTATTTTACATTTTTATACTGATTAAGATTTGAGGGAAATTAAACTTTTTCCCTTCCTTTTCTGGATTAATGTTTTATCATATTCTTAAAATGAGTGTGTGTTGCCAGTACAATATTACAATTTTCACATAGTAGAAAAAATGTAAACCCTTCAAATAAAAAGAGAAAATGGAAATCTGAGTTTAGTACATTCTTTCCCTTGGATGATGAAAATGAAACACCAAAGATGAATTACCAAGACACTCTGATTTTCCAATTGTTTGCTTTCCCATAATCACACATTTAGTCCTTCAACAACTATTTATGGATTTTCTGCTAAGGGTGAGGTGCTGTGCTAAGGAGGTATTCACATTCCTAGTCCTTTTTTGTCACTCCTATACCAGCCTTCTGCATTTCAATAGTTTTTTATGACATTCTTCCAATCTTAAAAATTATGTTTTGTTTTGTTTTTTACTAATTTTATTTTAAGGTAACTGTGTCTAAAATGACTTACAGAGATCTTTAGAATATATTCAGTGAGTTGTCTTTATACTATGTGCTAAAATAAGCTTTTCTGATCTTAGTGATTTTTAATTAAACTGCAATTTTCCTTTTGGGATGGGATGAGGAAAGATGGCCACTCATGTTTATTTTGTACATTACTCCATCCTCAATGTCTAGAAGGGAAGGTGGCACAGAGTGAGGACTCAATAAATATTTGTTGAATGAATCAGATTGAAGATCAGAACCCGGTGCCATATTTTTAGAAAATACTAAACTCTTTCTAAGGAAGATCTTTTCATCATTCCTGAAGAAAAATGTGTTTGCTTGAGTGCTTATGAGAACTTTTTAACATTGCTCAAGAATTTAATAAAATAAAATACAAAATAAAACAAAATAAAATATACATGCAATGAAAAATTTACCTACAAAATAAAAATACAAAATAAAACAAAAATTGTAAATTAATGTTTCTTTGCTGGTGTAATGCTGCTCTCTGGCCTGAAGATGGCAAGCAACCACTCCCTCAGGAAATGAGATTTGTTTGCTGGTATTCTGGAAAAACAACACTGGTCTTTTCTTTTGGTTTCCTAGGTCTACCATGGTGATACAGGCAGCTGCTCTAGGTTCTTCCCTTGGAACAGCAATTGTTGGAGGGCTGATCACAGGTCAGGATGAAAAGTAAACACTTCCATGTGCTACTTGTGGTCAGCATAATAGATGATAAATATATTGACTGGTAAATTTGAAAATATTCTAAACTTCTGACAGTAAAGTAATCATGTAAGCTTAAGGGGATGATTTTATAGCAACATATATATGTATATATATATTTTTAATATTTTATTTTTAAGTAATCTCTACACCCAATGTGGGGCTTGAACTCTGACACCAAGATTAAAATTTGCCCCGTAACTTACAGTAGTATTTTTACTACTATGCAAGTAAGTTTTCCTCTTCAGCATCATAACGTGACATATTTTCTCCCTAATCTCATAGGTTTAATTCTCAGGTTCATTGTCTGCGTCCAGCCATCTACGGAATCCTTCTTTGATGATTCTGTATATTGGGAGGTACTGTACAGCGTTCTAGCTTAGAATGTAAATGACGACTATACCAGTGAAAGTTCTGCTCACCCAAAGCCTAAATGTCTGTTTGGCATCCTTGTGATAAAGCTGGATAAGCTGCCTAATTATAGAAAGAGATTGAGACAATGTATCCAGATAGATAAAATCGGAAGTTAAGGTCTTTTCCAAAGCAGAAAAGACATTAAGACAGAAAAAGACATTAAGACAGACTTTAGTAGGCAAATGTCCTTTGCTCCTCTGAGAGCAAGAAAAAGCTTCTCATAAATATACTAGGAATACCAGGAAGTAGCATGAGATTTTATACCATATATGAGTAGACAAAAACAGGTAGCATATGGAAGGTTGAAGAATCTCAGTGAAGAAACTTACAAGAGGTTTTATGAAAAACATCGTCTTCTTTCTATCTTACAGTTTCTACCTCTTTACTCCATTGACATTTTCCCCAGATTATTTCCTGCAAAGCTTAAGAGTGACAGGTATTTCGATGTGTTCAGTGGGATTGTCAGGGAAAACAGGTTTGGTAAAGAGAATGTAGTCGGGGTGAGTGAGGTAAATATCTTTGTTCTTTTATTTTTCCCCAAGACAAACAATTGTTGCTCCTAGTTCTTTCTGTTGAAATACCTTTTGTGTTTCAATACTAACCTCTGTCAGGTCCAAGTAAAAGAAACTATAAAATGCCCTAATCTTGTTTTCTTTAAAGGTCCCCAAGAGGGAAGAAGGTGACAATGAATGAACATGATGGCCACAACCAGCCGAAACCTAAAGACTAAATATCATTCCTGTGCCACAGTTTCCTTTCCCATTATCTAGAATCATGTTTTAAAAATTTTTTAAAGGCAGCATCCAACAAGAACAACAAAATGAATAGGTCCTGAGCCCCAGATGTCCAGTGTATAAAATCTTAACACGATCTGGTGTTGTTTCTTGATACTCAATGATTGCTTAGTCGAAGGAATATGGCTTGTAAAACAGATGGTCAAATAGATTCTCTTTAGGACTCCCTGACCATTCTTGCCAGTGGGTGGGTACAGGGTGAACACTCCATGAATATTCTTATATTTTTTTTCCCCATAGAGGTAAACTTACAAAGAAGTCAACACATCTGATTATGTCAGTTTCTTATTATACATACTATGTCTTCAATCCCAAAGGTATAAAACTAAAGCCAGTAAAACAATATGTAAGAAATCTATAGAAGAAGTATGAAGGAAATTATTGTGTACAGCAAGAACATGATTGTTTTTGGTGGTGCTTTCTTGATTTAAAAATAGTCTAGCTAGTAATGTTATGTCTTTACTTGAATATTCTTAAGCTTAATTCTTTTTGCATGTTTATTATTTGAGACAAGAGTTCAAATGCTAAGTGACCAAAGTCTATTTTGTATAAAATTCCAATAAATTAAATGTTATTTTATTATAAATTAAAGCATTTGTCTTTGGCTCTCCTTTCTTTGACAGCTGGAATTCATTTTATTAACAAGCACACACACACACACATACACTCCTCATATGTAGTCCATATTCAATCCAAATAAATTGTTACTATGTATTAACTACAAAATAATCAAGTTAATGTCTCATATAATAGGGTGAGTTTTAAGGAACTAAGTTTTAGAAAAGGTAATTGACATAGTCATACAAAACTATTTCTAGAGAAATATGGTTTTCTTTTTCTCTCTCTCTAGAATTATTTAAGATTTTCCTTCTATTTCTGGAGCCCCAGAATCTTGTCAGAATGTGCCTTTGTATCTGTGAAGAAATAAACCTTAATTGACAGAACATCAGTTACTAGATGCTAGACATTAAAAATTACAAGTAGTAGTGAATTATTTAATTATTTA
>ML096571.1:0-11621 GCA_003697995.1 Taxidea taxus jeffersonii
AGAGGGATGACATATTTCTTTTACTAAAGAAATTTTCTTTTACTAAAATTTTCTTTTAGTAAATTTCTTTTAGTAAAAGAAAATTTCTTTAGTAAAAGAAATATGTCATCCCTCTAAAGAAAATTTTAGTAAAAGCACTATTTCTTTTTACTAAAAAAGAAATTTCTTTTTCTTTTACTAAAATGCATTCATTTTTTTTAGATTTTAAGGTCATTCTCACTTTAAGCAAACTCAAATCCAGAAGTGAACTTGCAGAGCAGTACATTTGAGCAATCTGAGTTGTAAAGCATAACATTTTTACATAATACATGAGAACTGTGTGTTAAATAAAATGAAACTCTACTGGGGAAAAAATGCGACTTGTTTCAGAAGTAAACTGTATTTAGAAGGAAAATACACTTTAGGCAAAAGCCTCTACACTTGTGTCTCCACAAAGCTGGAAAGAACACTAGGAGACCACCTACTGAAGCCACCAGCCTCACAGCAGTTGTGCCCCTCTTGGTCTCCCCAAGCAGGCTCCCAAAACTAATCCCCACTAAGACAGTCGCCTAGTCCCATGGCTCAAGACGATAATGAAAGAATTTCAGGCACTTGACATGTGATGAGAAAGAGCTTTTTGGACAAGAAAGCCCTCCAGGTGCCCCTTAAACCACACAGTTTTAGTCCTTCCCACTTTCTTTGTTATTACCCACCAATGTATTTCTTTTTTGCTCTTTTAAATATTTTATTTATTTATTTATTTGACAGACAGAGATCACAAGTAGGCAGAGAAACAGGCGGGGGACGGGGGGGGATGGAAGCAGGCTCCCTGCCGAGCAGAGAGCCCAATGCGGGGCTCGATCCTAAGACCCTGAGATCATGACCTGAGCCAAAGGCAGAGGCTACCCACTGATGTATTTCTGAGCTTGATCTTCAACTCTTGCTAAACATGGTCAGAATTTGAAAAGGCACTTTGAGATGTCTGACAGTTTATAAGCTACCTGAAATCACTTACAGGCCACTCTAAGCTATTTCAAAATAGCTATTTCAATATGACTTGTGTAAAGCTTCAAGGTTATCTCAAATTGCATTAGACTGTGCTTAGGAAACCAGGCTGGCAGCAATCAACTTGCAGGTTTTTCATTGCCTGACAATCAGCTTTGGTTGTTTGTTTATTGATCTGCGTGTAGGGTAACTGGCCTTTGTTGAACATTAAATTAAAAACACGTTATAAAACAATTAGGCCTCTTTCACTCACTAGCACTATGTCTGACCTTCCAATACACACTTTTAATTTAAAAAAAAGTGAGCCAGAAAAAAATCTAAATAACCGGGTTCTCAAAAGTTATTTTGAATGAACAGATGATATTAGGGCTTAATTAAACAGTGTGTTAACCAAATTCCCTCTCCCCCTAATTTCCAGCCCATTTCTCTTAAGCATACTTGACAGGAAAAGAGAAAGATATTCTAAGGAAAAAGATATTCAATTAAAGCCCAAAGTTAGCAGACCTCCAATGATGGACAGCACAGTGAAGAGAGAGCAAAAAATCTCTCTAGGCTACACCCCAGAAGTCTGTAGTCTTCAGCCCTGGCTCGGCCCTACCTTGAGCAAATCATTTCTAATCCTTGGTCTCAGTTTCCTCTTCCTAATCCCTCTCATCTTCAAAAGTCTATGTGCTAAATGATGATAAGGGAAAACTATTCTTTAAATTTTAAACTTATAGGATATCGGTTGTATTAAAAAATATATATAAATGATTTCCCAGAAACCAGGGTGGATATTCATCTTAAATGCTAATTTGATTATCTCTAGGTGGTGTGTTTCTGAGCAATATTTTTTATTTGTGTTTCCAATTTTTTAAAAAGATTTTTATTTATTTATTTGACAGACAGAGATTACCAGGAGGCAGAGAGGCAGGTGGGGGAGCGGGGGAAGCAGGCTCCCCGTCCAGCAGAGAGCCCGATTCGGGGCCCGATCCCAGGACCCTGGGACCACGACCGGAGCCGAAAGCGGAGGCCTCAACCCACCGAGCCACCCAGGCACCGCTGTGTTTCCAATTTTTAAAATAGTGAACACACACAGCGAAGGAAGCTATCAATGAAATGTAAAGGCAACCTACTCAATGGAAAAAAATATGTGTAAATAACATACCCAGTAAGGGGTTAATACCCGAAATATACAAAGAGGGGAACCTGGGTGTTCAGCCTGTTAAGTGGTTGACTCTTGATTTCAGCTCAGGTCATGATCTCAGGGTCGTGAGACAGAGCCCCACATCAGGCCCTGCACTGAGCACGTGGAGCCTGCTTTTAAGATTCTCTTTCTCTCCCTCTGCCCCTCCCCCAGCTCACACTTGCTCACGCTCTCTCTCTCTCTCTCAAATAAATAAATAAATTCTTTTAAAAAACAAGACACACAAAGAACTCATACAACTCGACACCTAAAAACAAACAATCTGATGAATAAGTCGTGGGAATAAAAGGCACTGATTACAGGGAATATAGTCAGTGATATTGTAATAGTGTATGGTGACAGATGGTAGCTATACTTGCAGTGAGCATGGTATAACATATAAAGAAACTGAATCTCTGTGTTGTACACTTGGAACTAATGTAACATTGTGTGTCAATTATACTCAAATAAAAAAAAATTTTTAATGGGCAGAGGACCTGAATACATTTTTCCAAAAAGACGTATAGATGGCCAACAGACACGTGAAAAGATGCTCAACATCACTAATCATGAGGGAAATGTAAATAAAAACCACAATGAGATATCACTGCACATCAGTCAGAATGGCTAACATCAAAAAGACAGGAAATAACAAGTACTGGCAAAGATGCAGAGAAAAGGGAGCCTTCATACACTGTTGGTGGGAATGCAAATTGGTGCGACCGCTGTGGAAAACTGTATAAAGTTTCCCCCAAAAAGTAAAAATAGGGCGCCTCGGTGGCTCAGTGGGTTAAGGCCTCTGCCTTCGGCTCAGGTCATGATCGCAGGGTCCTGGGATGGAGCCCCGCATTGCATCAGGCTCTCTGCTCAGCAGGGAGCCTGCTTCCTCCTCTCTCTCTGCCTGCCTCTCTGCTTACTTATGATCTCTGTCTATCAAATAAATAAATAAAATCTTTTTTAAAAAGTAAAAATAGAAATACCATATTAGAGGCACCTGGGTAGCTCATTCGTTAAGTGTCTGCCTTCAGCTCAGGTCATGATCCCAGAGTCCTGGGATAGAGCCCCGCATCAGGCTCCCTGCTCAGCCGGAAGCCTGCTTCCCCCTCTCCCTCTGCCTGCTTGTGTTCTCTCTCTCGCTGTGTCCTTCTTTGCCAAATAAATAAGTAAAATCTTTTAAAAAAAGAAATACCATATTATCTTTAATATGGTATTATTCAGAATAATATGAAATTATTCAGAATTCTGCATCTGAATATTCACCCAAAGAAAATAAAAACACTAATTCAAAATATATATGTACCCCTACGTTTACTGCAGTATTATTTACAATAGCCAAGATATAGGAGTAATGGAATATTACCTAGCCATAAAAGAGAAAGAGATCTTAATATCTGCAACAATGTGGGTAAACATGAAGGGTATTATGCTAAATGAAATATGTCAGAGAAAGACAAATACCATGTGATTTCACTTATATGTAGAATCTTACAAACAAAACAAAACAGACAAAAAAAAAAAACCAGAAATAGACTCATAAATAGAAGACAAACTTGTGTTTGCCAGAGGGGAAGGAGGTGAGGGGATAGGCAAAATAGGTAAAGGGGATTAAAAGGTACAAACTTCCAGTTATAAAATAAATAAATCACGGGGATGTAAAGTACAATATAGGGAATAAAGTCAATAACATTGTAATAACTTTGTATGGTGACAGATGGTAACTGCATTTATCATTATAATCATTTGTGTGTATATAAATGTCAAATCACTAAGCTGTACACCTGAAACTGATGTAATATCATATGTCAGCTATACTTTAATTAAAATTAAACAAATTATTCCAAAAATAAAATTAAAAATTAAAAAATAAAGACTCGGTGCCATCTCTATCAAGGAGAAGATTTTTTTTTAATTTGAGAGATAAAAACAATGTAGAACCATTAAACAAATCCTTACAATAAACAAATTACTTTAGAATAAAGAAGAAGAGGAAGAGGGAGAAGAAGCATCTGCACCACTTAGCATGGAGCCAGATGCGGGGCTCAATCTCACGACCCTAAGATCATGACCTGAGGCTGAAATCAGGAGTCCAATGCTTCGCCAACTAAGCCACCCAAGTGCTCCCCAAAATAAACATTTTTGAAGCTTTCAGTCTAATCATAATGAATCAGAAATTTGACATTATCTTAGAGCACAGCATTAAGTTTGCTTCTCATGAGTTTCAGACTTTATCTTGATACTCCCCAGGGCATCCCTGTAAGGTTGGTGGATGGTGTCTCATTTCTGTAAATGAACAGTTTTCAACTGGAGCGCTGCAAGGAAATTAATCCCTGATCCCTAAGGCATCCATCCTATGTAATAAACTCACTTTTCTCCTATGCATCTGTAAGAGTATTAGTCATTTCTCCTTGGGAGTCATTTCTCTTTGGGAGAAATTGAGGAAATAGTCACTCAAACATTTCTGTGTTCAATGTTCAGCTGAGGAACCTCAGCTGAAAAAAAGAATACACAGCAGGCAAACAAACCCACACCTGATCATTTGGTTAGTAGTGTCTTCAATTACACTTTGAGTCATAGGTTAGCAAAATGTTTTGGATGAATTTTAATTACCACTCTAGATTCCAGGAATGTACACAGAATGCTTTAAAGCTTATTTTTCCCTGGGTATTCTGAATTACTGAAATTTCCAGTTGCTTAGACGACAAAGCTTTTTATCAGCACAATTTATTGATGTGATTAGTCAGGGTTTTAATGCACAAAGCACCAGTAAGAACCCTCAAGTGAGCAGGAGATTTTTTTTAGGCAGAAAGAGAAGACTGAATAAGATCAGAATCCAAAGAGAATGGTTTACCAAATCAAACTGCTCCTAAAGTAGCTGATTGTGGGTCACATGGTTTCTTCTCAGTTGCATCCAGATCTTCTTTTGTGGTACTAGTCTGAATTCAAAATGATGATGATGATGATAACAGCTAAGAACTTCATTTATTCCTCAACAACCCCACCATTTTACAAAGAAACCAATGCTTAGCCACTTGAGTAACTTCTTAAAGCCTTCAGTCTAATAATTGCTGGAGCTTTGGTTATTTGCGTGTTTCTAAGTTGTTGAATTTATGCACATACATTTGTTTGTAATAGTTCTTTATTATCCTTTTAGTATCTGTGGAATTTGTAGTGATAGAACTTTTCTCATTCCTGTTATTGGTCATTTGTGTCTTCTCTCTTTTTTTCTAATAAGTCTGGCTAGCAGTTTATCAATTTTAATGATTTTCTCAAAGAATCAAAAGCATCTGGTTTCATTGACTTTTCCTCTATTGTTTTGTTACTGTTTCACATTTCATTTACATCCGCTCTGATCTCTATTGTTTCCTTCCTCTGCTTACACTGAGTTTAATTTGCTCTCCTTTTTCTAGTTTATGATAGAAGCTGAGGTCATTAACTTGAGACGATTCTCCTTCTCTAACATAGGCATTTAGGGCTATAAATTTCCGCAAGCACCGCCTTTTAGTAGCATCCTACAAATTCTGGTATGCTGTATCTTCATTTTCATTCATTTCAAAATACTTTCCCATTTCTCTTCTGATATCCCTTTGACCCATGGATTATTTAGAAATGTGTTATTTAGTTCCCAAATATATGGAGGATTTTCAAGATACATTTTTGTTATTGCTCTCTAATTTAATCCCACTATTATAAAACAGCATGGTTTAAATTCTTTTAAATTTATTAAGACTTTATTATCGCTTCTCAGCCTTTTGGCTAAGATCAAGTGAAGACTTTATGACATGGTGTATGTTCTATGTAGGTACATGTTTCGTGGACACTTGAAAAGAATGTCTACTCTGTTGTGGTTGGGTAGAATCTTCTGTAAATGGCAGTTAGGACAAGTTGGCTCATAGTGTTGCTTAATTCCTCTACATGCTTCCAGATTTTCCACCTGATTCTTCTATCAATAATTGAAGAACTACAATTTCCCACTATAATTTTATTTCTCTTTGCTGTTCCTCTGGCATTGCTTCATACATTTGGAGCTCTGGTTTTAGGCACATAAATGTTTGGATTATTTTAAAACTGGTGATCTTGGGGTATCTGGTTGGCTCAGTCAGAAGAGCCTGCAACTCTCAATTTCAAGGTTGTTGAGTTCAAGCCCCACATTGGGGATCGAGTCTACTTAAAAAAACTAAAATAAATTAGTGATCTGGTAAGTAAAATGTTTGTCTGAGGGGCGCCTGGGTGGCTCAGTGTGTTAAAGCCTCTGCCTTCGGCTCAGGTCATGATCCCAGGGTCCTGGGATCGAGCCCCGCATCGGGCTCTCTGCTCAGCGGCGAGCCTGCTGCCTCCTCTCACTCTGCCTGCTTCTCTGCCTACTTGTGATCTCCGTCTGTCAAATAAACAAATAAATAATCTTTAAAAAAAATGTTTGTCTGAGTTCTGGGAGCTACACTAGCAAATTAATCAAACTCAAGGAAGGAGTTGTGGGAACCTCTGATTTATAGCCAGTCAGTCAGAAGTACAGGTCATAATCCATACTCGTGATTGTATCACCAGGTAGACCCCAGGACCTGAACTTTACTGCTCACCTGTTTGTAACTACTGACCTTTGTCCCACATTTTTCCTTCAGCTCTTCTTTCCAGCTTATCTCTTAACTCAGATGAAAGACCCAGTAGGCATAGCACCCTGTGATGGAAACTGAAATTACCCCTCAAGCAATAATGAGATCCTGATGAAGAACTCCAGTCAGCCCAGAACACCCAGTTCAGTTTGAACCTAACTCTAACTCATGCCTGCACAGATGGACCATGGAGTGACCAACAGTTACCTTCAACTCATTATAGTACTAAGATCTCAGCCCAGGGAGGAGCACAGCCTCATTTACATAACATACAATGTATGTCTAGGCACGTTTCCTTAAGGCTCATGTGCCACCTTATGCCCACCTCTGCATATGGTGACAAGGCTCGCCTATCTCAATATTCAAGCTAAGCCTAAATTAAAGGAACCCATTCACCCTTGCTCAGGGAGTCAATGCTATGGAAGTTATCCCCCGTGATCTCCTTATTTGCTGCCAATCAAGTTTCCCTTGTGCGACCATTCCACCCAGTGTAGTTTCTATGTGTGACTAACCAAGGAGCAAACTCAAATTGGTGCAGCTACAACTGGGGGTGGGGGCAGTCTTGCAGGAATGAACCCTTACCTGGGGAGTCTGACACTCTCTCCGAGCGGATAGTCGCAGAATTGTGTTGAACTGTAGGACACCCAGCTGGTACCAAGAATTGCTTGGTGGTGTGGGAACACTCCTTGTCCCCCAACCAAGATACATATACACTGGAATTAGGTCCAGACTCTTACATACTGATTGCTGTTTGGGCTGACATAACAAACCACCCAGAAACTTAGTAGCTCTAAATAATCACCATTCTATTGTCTATCATGGTCCCATGCGAAGTTCTGCCTGAAACAAAACTCCTAGAAGAAAACATAGGGACAAAATTCTTTGACATTAGTCTTGGTAATGACTTTCTGGATATGCCACAAAAATCACAAGCAACAAAAGGAAAAATCACCAAGTGAGACATCAAACTAAAAACCTCTGTACAGCAAAAGAAACAATCAATGAAATGAAAAGACAACCTAAGGCATGCGAGAAAATATTTGCAAACTGTCTATCTGATAAGAGTTAATATCCCAAATTCATAAGGAACTCATACAACATAGTAGCAAAAAATAATCACATTTAACAATGGGCAAAGAAGCTGAACAGACATTTTCCCAAATAAGATATACAAATGGCCAACAAGTACATGAAAACATGATCAATATCGCTAAACATCAGAGAAATGCAAATTAGAACCACAATGAGATACCATCTCATGCCTGTCAAAATGGCTAGTATCAAGGGATGCCTGGATGGCTCAGTTGGTTAAGCGGCTGCCTTCGGCTCAGGTCATGATCCCAGCGTCCTGGGATCGAGTCCCACATCGGGCTCCTTGCTCGGCGGGGAGCCTGCTTCTTCCTCTGCCTCTGCCTGCCTCTCTGTCTGCCCGTGCTCAATCTCTCTCTCTCAAATAAATAAATAAAATCGTTAAAAAAAATGGCTAGTATCAAAAAGGCCAGAGATAATGAGTCAATGATTCCTGGAGAGGCTGTGGAGAAAAGCGAGCCTTCATGCACTGATGGTGGGAATGTATACTGATACAGCCACCATGGTAAACAATATGGAGGTTCTTCAAAAAAATTAAAAATAAAACTACCATATGGTCCGGCAATCCCACTTCTGGGAATATATCCACAGGAAATGAAATTACCATCTCAAAGAAATATCTATACCCACATATTCATTGCAGTGTTATTTACAATAATCAAGACATGGAAACAATCTAAGTGTCCACTGACAGATGAATGCATGAAGAGAGTAGAGAGAGCAAGGGAGAGAAACAGAGTGAGAGAGAGAGAGAGAAAGAGAAAGGGGATGGAATATCATTCGGTCTTAAAAAAAAGGAAATCCTGCCCTTTGTGACACGTGACTTGAGGGGATTATGATAAATGAAATAAGTCAGACAGAAAAAGGAAAATACTATATGCTCTCACTTACATGAGGAATTTTAAAAAACTCATAGAAACAGAGTAGATTGGTGGTTTCCAGGGGCAGGAGTGGGGGTGGGGGGAAATGGGTGAAAGTGGTCAAAGAGCACAAACTTCCAGTTACACCATGAATAATTCTGGAGATCTAAGGTACAAAAACTGGTAATTATAGTTAACAATATTGTACTGTATACTAAAGAGTTGCTAAGAGTAAATCTTAAAGGTTCTCACCACAAACACACAAAAGGTAACTATGTGGGGTGATGGCTGTGTTAAATAATCTTATTTTGCAATAATCATTTTACAATATATGCATATGTCAAATTCATCACATTGTACACCTTAAACTTGCACAGTGTTACATGTCAAGTATATCTCAATAAAGCTGGAGAAAATATTAAATGAAAAAAAAAGACTGGGTCTAGAACCAACCAAGTATCCTTTCCACAGCATTCTACTGGTAAGCACCAGTCACGGGTCAATGTGGCTGGGATTTCACAAGGACATGAACACCAGATACTGTGGTTCATTGAGGGCCATCACCAGAATCTAGCTACCATAGAGAACCAAAGGCAAGCACCACTTAGTTCATGATCATTAAAATCCTTATCTTGGGTTCTGTTTTTTATGTCTATATGTTCCAATCCAAAGGGAAAACCTGAGCTAGACCATCAGACTCACTCGACCAGCATCTCAATCTCCCAAAGAACAAAGATACCCAAAATGCACAACTGAGTTTACAGGACCTCTCCCTGTTCTAGGCCAAAGAAATAAAAGATAATTTTTAGTTCAAAAATAAGGCCCCCAAAATTCATTCTCATCCTTCAGAATTCCATGTGAGAGTTCACATGCATTTCAAAAATCAATTTTAAACTTGCTTGATAACCAGGGGTGCTTGTCTGGCTCATTCAGTAGAGCTTGTAAGTCTTGACCTCTGTGTCGAGAGTTCAAGCCCCACACTGGGTGTAGAGATTACTTAGAAATAAAATTTAGGGGTACCTGGGTTGTTCAGTCGTTAAGCGAATGCCTTCATCTCAGGTCATGATCCCAGGGTCCTGGTTTCGAGCCCCACATCAGGCTCCCTGCTCAGCGGGAAGCCTGCTTCTCCGTCTCCCACTCCCACTCCCCCTGCTTGTGTTCCCTCTCTCACTGTGTCTCTCTCCGTCAAATAATAAATAAAATCTTTTAGGGGCGCCTGGGTGGCTCAGTGGTTAAAGCCTCTGCCTTCGGCTCAGGTCCTGATCTCGGGGTCCTGGGATCGAGCCCCACATCGGGCTCTCTGCTCGGCGGGGAGCCTGCTTCCCCCTCTCTCTCTGCCTGCCTCTCTGCCCACTTGTGATCTCTGTCTGTCAAATAAATAAATAAAATATTAAAAAAAAAAAGAAAGAAAATTTAAAAACAAATAAATAAATAAAAAGTTACTTGATGATCAAAGAAGAATTGGCAATGAACTAGTGATGGAATGGTAAGAAAGATATTTTGAAATAAGCTTCTGGAAGTTCATCCAAAATGTTAGAGCTATCTGATAAAAGATAAGAAGCATAAAACCCAGTCTGGCTAAAGTTAAAACACAATTTCACCATATTATATGATGCAATAATTGACAGCTGGTCAGAAGAGATCAGGACTGGTAAGTGGGTTCTGGTAGATTCCACAGGTCAAGTCAGGCAAGATGTGAGGTACCGAGAGGTCAGCCAACAAGGCAGGATCAAACTCATTATTCTCCATCTTAGTGACTTTTTTTCTGTTCTGTAAATGCACCAACCTCTTCCCTGAGAATCCTTTCTGCTATTTTCTAAATGTTTATGTTTCCCCAAAATTCATATGCTGAAATCCTAATGTTCAATATGACGGTGTTGGGAGGTGGAACTTTGGGAGCTTATTAGGTCATGAGGCTGGAGCCCTCACAAATGGGATTAGTAACCTTCCAGAAGAGGCTCCAGAGACCCCTAGTCCCTTCTGCCATGTGAGGACACAATGAGAGGACCCTCACCCAACCATGGTGGCACTCCGATCTTGGACTTCCAGCCCACACAATTGTGATAAATAAATTTATTTTTTAAAAGCCACCCAGTCTATGGCATCTTGTTACAGCAACTTAAATAGATACAGATGTTTTCCTAAGTAGTTCCCTCTGTCTAGAAAGCTATCTCTTTGCCTCATCCAGTGATCCAGCTTCATGCCACTAAACTTGAAAACATACAAATTTTACAAACTCCTAGAAGTCACACAGGCATACCATTTTGCCCCCCCCCAATTTGGCCAAAATTTAAAGTTCTGGCAACTTCAAATGATAGCAAAGATTTGCACCAATGGGAACTTGCACACACTCTGGCGGGACTGTAAATTAATACAAGAACCTTAGAAAAGAATTTTAGATTATCATGTAAAAAATGAATATTTACATTCCCTATCATGCAGCCATTCTCCTACAGGTATATTCCCTAGAGGACCTCTTATACACATGCACCAAGAGTCAGGTACACGGACATTTATAGCAACATTGCATATAACAGCGGAAAGCTGGAAACCAAGCTGAGTGCCCACTAATAAGAGAATGGATGAGTATTTTCTGATACCTTACTTAATAGAGGCTAAACATCCGTGGAAAAAAAGAACTACAAATACATGCAACAACAAAGATGTAAGTCAAAGCAATTGTGAGTGAATAAAGAATGTCACGGAGGAAATGTAAAATATCTTTCCATTTTTATGTATTTCAGAATTAAGCAAAACTAGGGTGACAGACAGACTTCTGGAAATAAAATGTTAACAAAATTCAAGGAAATGAAAACAAGTCAGGATCTACGGGCAGGGAGGCAGGAGCATAAGGATATCCAAGGAACCTCGGTGGCATTGATGATATTCTTTTCTGAAGTCAGTGGATTCATGAGC
>ML096571.1:11721-25505 GCA_003697995.1 Taxidea taxus jeffersonii
GTATGTAAGGCCCTAATAAAATTTTTTATTTTATATTTCCCTCCCCTTTATTTTCAAAACATCCTGGCTCTGCTACTTACTACCTTTGGGAACCGGGGCATACTACTCAGTCATTCCGAGCCTCACCAGGCTCATCTGAAAGATGAAAATAATGCAGTGATAAAGACTACCCAGCTGGCCACTGGGAAGAATACTGCAGGAATTCTCTGCCTGGCACCTGGTAGCACTAAGTGCTAGCTCCTCAGAGAGCTGCTGCGTTCAGATAAGCAAACCCTCCAGCCTGAACTGGTTGTAAAGATTCCGCGAAAGCAGGCAATCTTCCTTGATTTGGGACTCCTGTTTTCTCCCAGTGTCCTTCCCCCTTCTCCTCCACCCCTGAAGGGAAAAATAACTCTAATCATGAGAACTCTTTTCAAATGAAAGTTGGATCATTAACTCCATAGCATTTGTGTTCCTTGTCCACACGATGGCAGAACAGGCAAAGAACAGCTAAAAGGATACTGGACTGTCGAGATTTCCTTTTGAGGATGTTCAAGACCTTCTAGAAAACAACCTAATGCAAATTTCATTAATGTCTGTGATGGAATAAATTTCAATTGGACAGGCAATTGAGATCAAAATTGCTTTCCACCCTACATGTGGTACTAACTGGGGCACATTAACAGGCATAGGAGATCAAGAAATAAACAAACATGATTTCCAGTCCTACAGATGCTTCCTACAAATTCTCACCGGAGGTATCATATATTTATGTGTGTGCTTATGAAGGTGCTTGGGGGTACACATTTGGATGTATGTTGTGAGTGTGTGTAGGAGAGAACACACATGCATTTGTACTGGCGGGAAAGTCTTATTGGTAAGCACAGGGCATAAGGAGGGAATGCTGATAACAGCATTCTTTTCTGAAAAGCTCAAGTCTGCAAAGAGGAAGTGTGCTGGTCACTACTGGGGTAGGAGGAATTTGAAATTCCAGTGAACACTGGCCTCAGTCTCATTCTAACTCAGTAGCTTGTCCTGTGCTGCAGAGGGGTATCGGGAGGCTACTGTCCTGAGACCAAGCATGTTGGGCCTGCTTTTGCCTTACTGATCTGAATTTATAGCTCTGGGCCCCCTGTGGTATCCTCCTATTGTTTACACACACACCACACCATCTTGTATTAGTTCAAAATCTTGTGGTCGAACATGACATAAGCCCAATTCCAATCAGCAAAATAAAAAAGGGACTATATGGACACATATAATCAAACCACCAAAAAGGCAGGGATGCAGTGGCCTCGGGAGCAACCGGAATCGTGACTCTCCTTGGACAACTCCATCATTCATGTTGATGTTTCTCTTTATGACAGCTTTATTCATTCAAATGAGCTAACACCAACCGACAAGGACCATGGCACAGGCAACCTTGAATTCACATCCTAGGTGTTCGAAAAAACTGGGTGAAGACCTCTGATTGGCCTCTTCTGGGTCACATGGCCAACCAAAACCAATCACTATGGCCAGGAATAGAAAACTGTTACGGGTCTAGCCTAGGCCACATGCCCACCCTTACGGCTTGAAGGGAGGAATGTTATGATTGCTGGACCTTATTAGGACCAGGTCGATGGGTAGAAAAGTACTTTTCCAAAATAATGGATTCCCTGTTCAAAGCAGATTTAAAAAAAATGTCATCATGCTGCGAGAAAAAAAGAGGGGGCGTAAAGTTCCATATATATATATGACAGACTCTGTTATGCTGTTTGTGGTTTCTACCTCCTTAATAATTTCGTGCCTATTTGATTTGTCTTGTAATGAGAGTAGTGTATTAAATTCTCCTTTATTACTATGCTTCAATCTTTTTCCTTGTATCTCCTCTATTCCCCCCCCCCCCCCCGTAAAGGTGAATGCCAGATTTAACTGGCAGCCATTCACTTTCCTTTCTTGGGCTCCTCTGCTGTCCTTTCTGGCCCCCATCCCCAAATTCCCTCCAGTCCCTGCTTTCTGCTTGTTATGTCACAGGTATTACCTGTTATACTTGTATTATTTAACTTCATACTCAGTGTGGTCCCCATTCAGAAGTCCCTATTAACCCAGGCTAGCTCCGGACTCTGTAATGAATGGGAATGCACAAAAAAGGAACCAAAAGGACACACACCAGCACCAGACTGTTTGCGGTGGGGGGGGTGGGGGTGGTTTTTTTTTTCTTAAGTGTATCTCTGCCCCAGTGAGGGGTCCATTTTCTTTCCTTTTCTTTTTTTAAGATTTTATTTACTTATTTGACAGAAAGAGAGAGACAGTGAAAGAGGGAACACAAGCAGGGGGCAGTGGGAGAGGGAGAAGCAGGCTTCCTGCTGAGCAGGTAGCCCAATGAAGGGCTCGATTCCAGGACCCTGGAATCATGACCTGAAATGAAGGCAGATGGCAGATGTGGAGAGCAGAATAGGATGGAGAAGGGAAAGCGGTCAGTGGGGTGACTAATATCCCCCTGTATGCATACGCCACATTTTCTTTACCTATTCGTCTGTTGATGAACATTTGGGTTGTTTCCACCTTTTGGTTATTGTGAATAATGCTGCTGTGAACCTGGGGTACAAACAATTGTGTAAATTTTAAAGCCCTAAAAAACAATATTTACTGAACGATCCATTTATGCTTAGTATGTGTGTGTGCATTATGTGTATGATATGTATGTAAATGTGTAGAAAAAGACCTGAGCGACACACCTGAAACTTTGAGTTATTATCTATAGAATGGCAAAAGGGTGGGATAGGAAAGGAATCTATAATTTTTCATTCTGCATATTTCTGTATTTTTTATTTTTCATAATGAGAATAGACTAATGTATTCTTCATGCAATTTTAAAATGCAATTAAAAATAAAGATGAAGACTTCAGGCATCTTGGCAGGCCATGAGTAAGGAATATTTAGAACAATTTTCTAGGGGTCAGAAGAACCGACGGGATAAAGGAATTCTGAAATACCTCTGTGTGGCTTGAGATTTTTATAAGGTGCATTTTTTTTTTTTAATTAAAAAAATCTAATGGGAAAAAAAATTCAAAGCCCGAGGCGGGATTGCACTGGCAACTAAGGCCCAGAGGAGGGCAGTAGAAAGCCATGCGGTGGAAACCACAGAAAGGTGGTTCCTGTGTCTTGCCAGGAAAAGGGCAGAGGATCCAAACTTGCCTTGTGGGAGCGAGGAAAAGCTTGGGCACTACTTGAAACGATGCTGGCCAGACTTTGGGAGCAAGATCACTAGATAAAAGAGGAAAAATCAGGAAAGTGGCAAGGGTTCGGCTATGGACATCCAAGGAGAAAGCAGGAAGAGGCATTCTTCACTGAGAATCAGCAAACAGGAGCCCAGGAGCACAGCCCTGGGGTAGATAACCTAGAGGGATTTCTAGGGGTCTTGAGGACAAAGCCCTGTTTGGAAGCACTGGCTAAGTCCTTGTCCCTGCCCCTCTGCTTTTTAAAACAGACAAAGATATTTAAAACAAACAAACAAAAAAAAGTTGGGGCACCTGGGTGGCTCAGTCCGTTAACTGTCCAAATCTTGATTTGTGCTCAGGTCACGATCTCAGGGTCATGAGAACAAGCCCCAAGTCCTGCTCTGTGCTCAGTGGGGAATCTGCTTGAGATTCTCGCCCTCTGCCCCTGCCCCCCACACACATCACACACTCTCTGTCTCTCTCAAATAAATAAATAAATCTTTTACAAAAGTATTGCTAAAGTGGACAAGGCTAAGGATAGCCCTGCAGTAAGAAGATACAGGAAGCCTGCTTTCCCTCTCCCGCTCCCCCGGCTTGTGTTCCCTTCTCTTGCACTCTCGCTATCTCTTTCTCTGTCAAATAAATAAAGAAAATCTTGGAAAAAATTAAAAATAGAAATACCACATGATCCAGTAATTCCACTTCTGGGTATTTACCCAAAGAAAATGAAACCTTAATTTGAAAAGATATATGCACCCCTATTTTTATGGTAGCATTATTGCAGCCAAGACATGGAAACCACCTAAGTGTCCTTCAACAGAGGAATGGATAGAAAAGATATGGTATGTATACATACACATAATGAAATATTACCCAGTCATAAAAAAGAATGAAATCTTTCCATTTGTACAATATGGACAGAGGTGGGAGGGTATTATGCTAAATGAAGGGGCTAGGGGGATAAGCAAAATAGGTGAAGGGTACAAACTTCCAGCTGTCAGATAAATAAGTCATAGAGATGATGTAGAAAATATAGTCAATAATATTGTTTAAAAAAAGATATTGTCTACCAACTTCCCATCACTAGAAAAAGAACTGATCTTAAGAAGTTGACACATATATGCTTCCACTTTATAAGCACTAAATTAAGATCATCTTATTTAAAAAGCAATAAAATAAAAATTTCCTTTTTTAGTTTTCTTTCTATCTTTATGGAGATACAATTGATATGTAACATGGTATAAAAATAACATTTTCTAATCTTTATACTGTTAAAAGGTATTTGAGCAGAATTATTTAGAACTTCAGGGTAAAAGCGAGTTGTATTTTCCAAAGAATATTTAATTTTGTTCTATTCCAATGATCCCAAAAGTATGATTTCAAAGACTGCTACCCTTATAAGCCATGTCCTTTCATCGCAGGAAAAAGACTTAAGGAAAAGCCTTTTGTAAGGGTTACACTGCTCACCTGCTCCAGCTTCATTTCCTGCTATTTCTCCCCACATTCTTCATTTTGGCCACATAGAAAAGAAATTCCCTCAACCATGCTTTGCACATGTTGATTTATCTGTCTGCAATGCAATGTTCTTTTCCTTTTTGGGTTCAAGGAATTCCTACTCATATTAAAAAACAAATGAATTGGGACGCCTGGGTGGCTCAGTTGGTTAAGCAGCTGCCTTCGGCTCAGGTCATGATCCCAGAGTCCTGGGATCAAGTCCCGCATCGGGCTCCTTGCTCGGCAGGGAACCTGCTTCTCCCTCTGCCTCTGTCTGCCACTCTGTCTGCCTGTGCTTGCTCGCTCTCTCTCGCTCTAACAAATAAATAAATAAAATCTTTTAAAAAAATGAATTAAGAACCACATCTCATGGGGTGCCTGGGTGGCTCGGTTAAGCTGAGCCTTTGGCTCAGGTCATGATCTCAGGGTCCTGGGATCCAGCCCTGGGTGGCATAGGGCTCCCTGCTCAGCGGGGAACCTGACTCTCCCTCTCCCTCCTGCTCTGCCAGCCCCCGCCCCTGCTTGGGTGTGTTCTCACATGCTGTCTCTCTTTCTCTCTCTCAAATAAATAAAATCTTAAAACACACACACACATCTCAGCTGAAGGGTCATCTCCTCCAGGGGTCCCCACTCTGAATACTCTTCCTGTTCGTTCCTGTGACATCATACCTGCATGACCTTCCATACCTGTGCTGCCATAGTGATTGTTTTTTTTTAAAGATTTTATTTATTTATTTGACAGACAGAGATCACAAGTAGGCAGAGAGAGAGAGAGAGGGAGGAGGAAGCAGGCTCCCTGCTGCGCAGAAAGCCTGACGTGGGGCTCGATCCCAGGACTCTGGGATCATGACCCAAGCCGAAGGCAGAGGCTTTAACCCACTGAGCCACCCAGGCACCCTGTGATTGGTTATTTATTTACCTGTCTCTCCTATTAGATTTCGAACTCCTTGAAGGTAGGGACTATGTCTTTTTGAATGCTGCGTGCCTAACCAAAGCTTCCTATCACATAATAGACAAATTTTTTGTCTTTTGAGTAATCAACCTTGACACCTCTCTCTACCTCATGCCCCATACCAAATCCAACAAGTCCTACACACCACCAAAATATTTCTCAAGTTCATCAATTTTTCTCCATCTCCATCACCACTACTATGCTTCAAGCCACCATCTTCTATCACCACTGTAACAGCCTCCTAATTATCTTATTACTTTCTCTTATTTGTGCCCCTCCAATCTATCCCCCATATAACAGCCATTGTGATTTTTCTAAAATGCAGATCTTGTCATGTCAGTCTCTAAGCCAGAAACTCTTCAATGCAATCTCACTATTCTTAGAATAAAGTCCAATGCACTTTTGTTGACCTACAAGGCCCAAACTTCTCTAGTCTCCAATTTCTTACCTTCTTTTGGGGTCTCCAACTTGCTGCTCTCCCTCTCACCACAGGGCCTTTGCCTAGGTATCTCCTCCACTTGGGATATTCTCTCTCTTCTTCTCTTAATTCACTCTCACTCATATTTCAGAACTCTGCCCCAGTGTTGCTTCCTTAGGAAAGCTTCCCCTGACCTTCTTGATGAAATCAAACTTGCTACTAACTTTTTCAGTACCTTTACAGTATCTGTCATTTCTTGTTTTTGTTTAATGTCCGTTTCCCACTCCCCACCATTGTCTCTACCACTGAAACTCCAAAGCGCATAAGAAACCCTCAGTAAATGTTTGAGAATGACTACTGTCATGTAACACAAAATTGAAAGAGCCAGTCCATTTGGGAAAATGCATAGTGCATTCCCCATTGCCACAGAATCCTCCAGCCACACACAACTTTCAGGGAAAATATCCTACAAATAGACTGTCCTTGTCCATATGTGAAGCTGAAATTAGGGCAGGCAGAGGACAGGCTGAACAAAGAGAGACTGGAGCATCTACCAAGCAAAGGTGCTGTGGTTGCCCTGCTTTAAGGGCCTAGACTTCAGAGTTTCAGGATGAGCTCCTTGAACAGTATGCACTGGTCCATTAGTTTTTATCTCCACAGAATATAGTTGTCAGGGAAAACTTTCCAGAAAGTTCCTTGAACAGTATGCACTGGTCCATTAGTTTTTATCTCCACAGAATATAGTTGTCAGGGTAAACTTTCCAGAAAGTTGAATGCTATGTTATGTAGCACCCCTTAGTTGCTCCCCAAGTAGTATTCATTATGCTGATTAATTTTTTAGCTTAACAAACACACCAACTACCATAGGAATAACTTTAACATTGAAGGGAAACATATTTTTCTCACTAAGCTAGAGAAAGGGCAAAAGTCCCAACCATATCTCATCAGATAGTTTCTTCAGTCTTTCTGTTCTCCATAGCATCTATCCACAATTCTCCCCAGTCCTCAAACCTCTGCCCCTTCTCCTCACAAAGGATGAGTTCCCTTGTGCTTCACTAGAAAAGCAGAAGCCATCAGATAGAAATTCCTCAAATTCCTCTCCCAGCCCCTTATTCCCATCCCTACTCCCTATTCCCATCCCTACTCCCATCTTCAATGGGTCTGTAACAGATTACAGCTTTTTGATCTGCAATTCTGTCCTCTGGGAGCAGTGAAGTTCTGACTATCACATTCTATACTGCCCCCACACCCCACCCCACCCACCCCAGCCCCCCAAGGAGCCTGCCTCTATCTTTCTGTTTGGTGGCTCTTTCTCATGAGCTTTATTTGAGCTTCTCCATTTTACAAAATGTCCTCCCTAGGGCTACCATACCCCTATAGCAACCACCCTATCTTCCCCCTTAGCAGTCAAACTTGAAAGAACTTTCTACACCAATGGCCGTCACTTAGCTCAATTACTCTTCAACCCATTGAATCTGGCCTCTGGCTCTTATCTTTCCACTGAAAGAGTACTCTTGCCTAGATCACTAGTGACCTTTTGGTTATTCAATCTGTTTTAATTTCTTTTAAGACACTGAGTAGTATTTTTCATTGCTGACTACTCCTTATACCTTAAACAACTCTCTTTTCATGGTTTCCAGGACCTTATACTTTCCTGGTTTTCCTCCATACCTCTCTGCCCCTTCCTTTTTTTAAGTTTTTATTTAAATTCCAGTTAGTTCACATACAGTGTAATATTAGTTTCAGGTGTACAAAATAGAGATTGAACACTTCCGTACATCCCCTAGTGCTCATCACAAGTGCCCTCCTTCATCCCCATCCCCCATTTCACTCATGCCTCCACCCCCCACCCTCTGGTAACCATCACTTCGTTCTCTATCCTTCAGAGTTTGTTTCTTGGTTTGCCTCTCTCCTTTTTTGCCCCCTTTGCTCCTTTGTTTTGCCTCTTAAATTTCACATATGCATGAAATCATGTGGAATTTCTTTATTTTCTCTGCTAGATCAGCCTCTTTTTTTAATTTTTTTAAGATTTTATTTATTTATTAGTTAGAGAGAGAGAGCACAGGCAGGCAGAGAGGCAGGCAGAGGCAGAGGGAGGAGCAGGCAGCCTGATGTGGGACTCGATCCCCAGGACACCGGGATCATGACCTGAGCCGAAGGCAGCCGCTTAACCAATTGAGCCACCCAGGCGTCCCTAGATCAGCCTCTTTTACTCAATTTCTAAATGTTGCGGTTCCTTGGGGTTTGGTCCTAGGCACTTTTCCCTCTCTATCTTCTCTCCTTGGGTGGATCATATCCATTCCAGTGGGCTTCAGTTAGCTTCTAGACTGGGTTTCTGACTTGGGTACATGAATCAAATTCAGACAATTTGTAATCCTGAATGGGTAAAAACAGACTTTTTTATTTTCACCAATCTCTAATGAAAATTTAGTATTTCTCCCAGTTATGAATGTAGGCAACAAACCATGGTAGTATAACCAAAGTCTGTTACTTTGCCATTATTAGAAATCATATATAGCTTAATATATTTGTTACAAATATCTCAAAATATTTTTATGTTTATCGTTATTTTAGTTCATAGCAGTTATTAGATCCAGTGCTAAATCTTTTTATTTAATGAGTCAATAATTAGATGTATTATTACATCACAATTTTTGTACTTGATAACTCTTTCAGTAAAATTCACTTCATTTATAATACTATGCATTTCATTTGTACAGTTAAAAATATTATTCTGAGACTGGGTTCACAGGCTTCCCCAGACTGCCAATGGCACAAAAACTGTTAAGAAGCCTGTTCTAGATGCTGATGACTCCCACCCTGAATCCATCTTCTGAAATTCAAGTCCATATATTTAACTGGCCTCTGGACATGTGTACTTGGATATCTCATAAAAACCTTAAGCTCAACATAACCCAAACTG
Source organism: Taxidea taxus jeffersonii (assembly GCA_003697995.1). Classification (NCBI taxonomy): domain Eukaryota; kingdom Metazoa; phylum Chordata; class Mammalia; order Carnivora; family Mustelidae; genus Taxidea; species Taxidea taxus. The sequence continues at coordinate 20,691 of ML096571.1, forward strand.
AACTCATCAACCTCTATTACCCCCATTCTCCTCAAAGCTCCAACTTTGCCTGTGTGTTCTATCTCAGTGAATAGGACCAACAGTCACTCAGATATTTGAGCCATAATTCTGAGCTGTCCTCAACTCTTCCCTTTCCTTCCCTTGAACAATCACAAACCAAATCATGTCAATTCAATCACTTTAATATTTCTAAAAATTTATTCATTTATCTCTATCTTCAGTACCTCAAATATGGTAACCATTCTCTCTTCTTCCTTGTGGTCTCTCCAACAGACTGAGTTCCCTTCTAACCCCTACTTTCCCATTATTGTTAGAATGATCTTTCCCCAAGGACTGTGCTTAGTCTTAATATAGCCCACTTTGGGGTGCCTGGGTGGCTCAGTGGGTTAAAGCCTCTGCCTTCGGCTCAGGTCATGATCCCAGGGTCCTGGAATGGAGCCCCGCATCAGGCTCTCTGCTTAGCAGGGACCTGCTTCCCTTCCTCTCTCTCTGCCTATTTGTGATCTCCATCTGTCAAATAAATAAATAAAATCTTTAAAAAAATATATAGCCCACTTCACACTATCTTGTGATTACTTGTATTTTCTACTTGAATATAAGTTCCACGGGTACAGGAATTTTTATCTTGCCTGTTTTGGGATCTGTAGCATTAAGGATGGTATCTGGCATCATAGGAACACTTCATAAATGTTTGCTGAATAAATGAATGACTGGACTGAGCTTTAGCCTGATGGTTAGCAGCAGCTCAATGAAAAGGTTAAGGGACTATTCAAACCTTAATATATTTTTTTCTGACAGATAAATAAGGTTACTGAAGTATGAGAGGTGGGAAAAGTTAATTTTAATTATTTTATTTGAAAACTTAAATTTGGGGCACCTGGTTAAGCATCTGCCTTTGGCTCAGCTCAAGATCCTGGGGTCCTGGGATTGAGCCCTGCATGGGGCTCCCTGCTCAGTAGGGAGTCTGCTTCTCCCTCACCCTCTACTCCTTTCCCCTGCTTGTGCCTTCTCTCACTCTCTCACACTCATGTTCTCTCAAAGAAGAAGAAGAAATAAATAAAATCTTAAAAAAAAGAAAGATGGGACACCTGGGTGGCTCAGGTGGTTAAGCAGCTTCCTTCAGCTCGGGTCATGATCCCAGGGTTATGGGATTGAGCCCCGCATAGGGCTCCTTGCTCAGCGGGGAGCCTGCTTCCCTCCCTCTCTCTCTGCTTGCCTCTCTGCCTATTTGTGATCTCTCTCTCTCTGTGTCAAATAAATAAATAAAAATCTTAAAAAAAAACAGAAAGAAAACTTAAATTTTGTGAGTGGGTACTGTGGCTTAGGAAAATTGACAAGACCCAGTCGCTCAGTAATATTCATTTTTTTGCCAAAACATTAAATTGCCTTTCAAACAGTATATTTGGGGACTTTTACATTGTTAAATATAGATAACCACCCTGGGTAGGGTTATGCTTTCCCCTAGATACTTGCGCAGTCAGGCTTAGTCCTGGAGACTAGTGGCAGCTTTAGCTGCTTTGCACAACAATCACACAGAACAAAGGCAGCGCTTTGATTTACCTGGTGTTTATTCTGTCAGTTGGTAGATTTAATAAACAGAAAAAGGAACCAAGGTAAGGTGTACCAAACGTGTAAATAACACTTCAGAATTAACAATAGAGGAGTTGAACACAGACAGCTTCTAATCAGCATCCAAAAATTGAACATTTTAAGGGAGCAATACACAGATATGCTCAGTGTGGCCGTCAAGTTAATCAAAAGAATGAATTTCAGCTTTTCAACATTAGTTTCAAAGCATTAAGAACATTAAGGTTTCGGGGCACCTGGCTGGCTTAGTGAGTAGAGCGTGCAACTCTTGATCTCAGGGTTCTAAGTTTGAGTCCCACGTTGGGTATAGAGATTACTTTAAAATAAAATCTCTCTTTAAAAAAGAACACTGATTTCTAATCCTTACTGCCTTATATTAACTACAGACATCATTATTTTCACTGGTGTTCACTAACCATTACAATTGGGGGGTCAGAGGGAGAGGGAGAAAGAGAATCTTTTTTCTTTTTAAAGATTTTATTTGTCACACAGAGAGAGAGATCACAAGTAGGCAGAGAGGCAGGCGGGGGGGGGGGGGAAGCAGGCTCCCGGCTGAGCAGAGAGCCCAATGTGGGGTTTGATTCCAGGACTCTGAGATCATGACCTGAGCTGAAGGCAGAGGCTTAACCCACTGAGCCCCCCAGGCGCCCCGGGAGAAAGAGAATCTTAAGCAGACTCCACACCCTGCACCGAGCCCCATGTGGGGCTGGACCCTGAGATCATGACCTGAGCCAAAATCAAAGAGTCGGACACTTAACTGACTGAGCCACGCAGATGCCCTCATTACAATTTATTATTAAGTTAAAAAAAAACAGTTACTGTATTATAAAAAGAATAGTTTTGGGCACTCTGAAATTTAATAGTTCACAAGGAAAAGATAAGATCTTGAGGAAAAGATGAGATTCTCTGTATCATACCAAACCTTGATATGAATTGTAACTTTTAATTTCCTTTCACCCTTTTTTATCATTTTATTATTTTTTTCCATTATGATAAGTGTACTGTTTAATCCATCCCCTATTTCACCCATCCCCCCATCTACTTCCCCTCTGGTAACCATCAGTTTGTTCTCTATAGTTAAGAGTCTGCACTACTGGGTATTTACCCCAAAGATACAGATGTAGTGAAAAGAAGGGCCAACTGTACCCCAATGTTCATAGCAGCAATGGCCACAGTTGCCAAACTGTGGAAAGAGCCAAGATGCCCTTCAACAGATGAATGGATAAGGAAGATGTGGTCCATATATACAATGGAGTATTATGCCTCCATCAGAAAGGTTGAATACCCAACTTTTGTATCAACATGGACAAGACTGGAGGAGATTATGCTGAGTGAAACAAGTCAAGCAGAGAGAGTCAATTATCATATGGTTTCACTTACTTGTGGAGCATAAGGAATAACACAAAGGACATGGGGAGTTGGAGAGGAGAAGTGAATTGGGGGAAATCGGAGGGGGAGACAAAGCATGAGAGACTGTGGACTCTGAGAAACAAACTGAAGGTTCTGAATGGGAGAAGGGGGGGGACGGGTGAGCCTGGTGATAGGTATTAAGGAGAACACGTATTGCATGGAGCACCGGGTGTTATATGTAAACAATGAATCTTGGAACACTACATCAAAAACTCTATAGTTAAGTCTACTTCTTGGTTTGCCTTATTTTTCTTTGTTCATGTGTTTTGTTTCTTAAATTCCACATGTAAGTGAAGTCATATGGTATTTGTCTTTCTCTGACTGACTTATTTCACTTAGCATTATATTCTCTAGCTCCATCCATGTAGGTGCAAATGGAAAGATTTCATTCTTTTTTATGGTTGAATAATATTCCATTGTATGTATGTATGTATGTATACACACACACACACACACACACCCTACCTCTTCTTTATCCATTCATCTATCAATGGACACTTGGGCTGCTTCCATATTTGGCTATTGTAAATAATGCAGCAAGAAACATAGGAGTGCTTGTATCCCTTCGAATTAGCGTATTTATATTTTGGGGGGAAACTCCCAGTAGTGCAATGATTGGATCATAGGGTATTTCTATTTCTAATTTTTGAGGCACCTCCATATTGTTTTCCACAGTAGCTGCAGCAGTTTGCATTCCCACCAACAGTGCAAGAGGATTCCTTTTTCTCTACAACCTTGCCAATACTTGTTGTTTCTTGTGTTTTTCATTTTCGACATTCTGACAGCTATGAGGTGAAATTTCATTGTAGTTTTGATTTGCAGTTCCCTATGATGAGTGATGTTGAGCATTTTTTTCATGTGTCTGTTGGTCATTTGTATGTCTTCTTTGGAGAAATGTCTTTTCATGTCTTCTGCCCATATTTTAATTGGATTATTTGTTTTGTGGGTGTTGAGTTGTCTAAGTTCTTTATATATTTTGGATACTAACCTTTTACTGGATAAATCATTTGCAAATATCTTCTCCCATTCAGTAGGTTGACTTTTTAGGGTAAATGTTTCCTTCACTGGGCAGAAGTTTTTATTTTGATGTAGTCCTAGTAGCTTATTTTTGCTTTTATTTCCTTTGCCTCAGGAGACATATCTAGAAAAGTGTTGCTGTAGCCAATGTCAGATTATGGCCTATGCTCTCCTCAAGGATTTTTATGGATTCAGGTCTCACATTTAGGTCTTTCATCCATTTTGAGTTTATTTTTGTGTGTGGTGAAAGAGAGTGGTCCAGTTTCATTCTTTTGCATGTGGCTGTCCAGCTTTCCCATTGTATATTAATTCCTCCTTTATCAAAGATTAATTGACCATATAATTGTGGGTTTATTTCTGGGTTTTCTGTTCTATTCCATTGAATCTATGTGTCTATTTTTATGCCAGTACCATACTGTTTTAATTACTACTGCTTCATAATATCTTAATTTTGTTAGGAAAAAAAATCCTATAGACTTATACCACAGGATGATTTAACCCCTACAACACTTAAGAATTACTACAAAGCTGCAAATTGCCTCCTTATCATTTAATAAGGAGAAACAGTTCTTCAGTAGCTAAAGCAATCCCATTTTCCCTGTCTTTTCTAAATATCTCCCTCTGTGCTTTTTTTTTTTTAAAGATTTTATTTCTTTATTTATTTGACAGGCAGATCACAAGTAGGCAGAGAGGCAAGCAGAGAGAGGGGGGGAAGCAGGCTCCCCACTAAGCAGAGAGCCCGATGTGAGGCTCGATCCCAGGACCCTGAGATCATGACCTGAGCCGAAGGCAGAGGCTTTA
>RCUC01089378.1:0-11677 GCA_003697995.1 Taxidea taxus jeffersonii
GGGGGGCTGTGGGCAAGGGCAGTGGAGGTAAGTGGGCCACACACCCTCTATCTCCCCAGGCTGGAGGGTTGCCCCTATGGTGGTCTCAGAGCCCCGGGGCAGCAAGCCCCAGGCACAAGGCCTTTCCGAGCTTTGGCTTTTCCCCATTGACCAAAGCAAGTCACGCGGCTCAGCCCAGATTCCAGGGACTTGGGTCTTGATGAGGAAAACTGCAAAATCACATTGCAAAGTGGTGAGCATACAGGAATGGGAGGAATTTGAGATCATGACTGCAAAAGACCCACCTCAGTTTGTTTTTCTCTCATGTCAAAAAGTCTGGGCGCTGGGGTGGCTCAGTGGGTTAAGCCTGTGCCTTCTGCTCAGGTCATGATCTTAGGGTCCTGGAATCGAGCCCCCAGATCAGGCTCTCTGCTCAGCGGGGAGTCTGCTTCCCCACCCACAACCACCTGCCTCTCTGCCTACTTGTGATCTCTCTCTCTGTCAAATAAATAAATAAACTCTTTAAAGGAAAAAAAAGAAACAAAAAAAGTCTGGGGAGCCAACTGGGAAAAACTCAATGACCAAAGTTGGAACAATTTGAATGAAAACATAAAGTTGTATTGAGTTATAACTTAAAGAATAAAATAAATAATCGTGAGTCCTTTCTGGAATATGGATATATTCAAACATGATATTTATCAAATCAAATATATCAAATAAATGATAGAGTAAATTAGTAGATGGATGTATGGATAGATAGACAGATAAGACGGGAGAAATAAATCTCTTGTGCTGAAGAGCTCCAAGTAATTTACGTAAGATGGTCCACCCTTCAGGACAGGGAAAATAAGTCCCCACGCCTTAAGTGTGGGTGGCATATAGTGACCTGATTCCAAATAGCACAGCATGGGAAGAAAGAAAGGAGAGTAACTTGACAGCAGAGAATCTGACAGTGATCAAAATTCAGATCTATATGGATAAGTCATGTTACCAGTATCTACCCTGGAGAGAATGTGAGAAGAGCCGCTTTATCTCTGTGGTCTTCCTCGAAAAACACATTCCCCTGGTCTAATCATAAAATCTTCAGACAAATCAGGCACAACATACCTGACCAGTCCTCCACAAAAATGTTTAGGTCATGAAAAACAAAAACAAAAAAATCTGAGAAACTGCCACAGCCATGAGAAGCCGAAGAAAACATGACAACTAAATGTGATGTGGGATCTTGGATGGGATCCTAAAACGGGAAAAGGACATTTAGGAAACCCTGAGGAACTCTGAATGAAGTATGGATTATTTTTAATTAATAATAACATAACAATATTGGTTTGCTAATTGTGACATGTGTACCATACCAATATATTAATATTATAATATATGTAATATGTATAATATAATAATAACCAAGATGTTAATAATGTAGGCAACTGGATGTGTGTTATATAGAAACATTGTACTATTTTTGTGATAATTCTGTGAATCAAAAGCTGTTGTAAAAAAATTAAAAGCATATTAAAAAAAATATGTCTGGAAGATCAATCCAGGCCAGGGCTAGTAAAGTCTGTATGGTATCATCAACATTTCATCTTCCTGCTAGTTTTGTGTTGCTTCATTCTTACCTTGTGGCTTCATCCTCAAGATCAGTTATTGACCCAAAATGGCTACTGGGGCTCCAGCCATAATGCCTGAGTCCTATGTAGGAAGAAGCAGAAAGAAGGGCAAATTGGCTTTCATCCCAGCTGCATCTGTGTCTTCCAAGGATATTTCCCAGAAATCCCACCTAACAACTTCTACACATTGGCCACCAGTAGCTGCAAGAGAGGTTGAGAATGGAGTCTTCTAACTGCGTACATTGCAACCGCAATAAAATCAGGGTTTGGTCAACAAAGATAAAGGAGAGAAAGGAATTCCATAGGCAACTGGCAGCCTTTCAGGTGCTATTAGAATTCCATTTAGAGATGAGAAAAAATGAACTTAAGAGAAATCAGTGACTTGTCCGTGATCTGAGGACCAAACAAGAAGGAAGATGGATCTGACCTCAAAAGCCATAACTCTGAAGCCTGTGGCCCTAACTACCGAGGCATGGATGCTGCCATGGCATCAATGTAATAACATTAATTTGGTGATAGGGATGATGTTGTTTTGCTAAGCCTGAATTGCCACTAGCAGTGAGAATGCGGGACACTCGATCCAGCTGCCATTTCTGTCGGTTGCTCACGTGCTTCTGCCCAACTCCGTGTGCTAATGACATTATTCTCCCACCACCGGTCTCTATGTCACCCACGGCAAAAATTCCTTCCCACCCTCTACATCTGCATCACCTGTCCTTCACTTGGCAGGAACTCATCCTAGCATATCAAAGCCACCCCTGCCCTCTTCTCATCCCTCAGAGCTGGTGACAGTGGGAGAGCACAGGGGTCAAGATCACAGGCTCTGGAGTCAGCCTGGGTTCAAATTTTGGCTGCACCCCCTGCTCGCTGTTAACTTTGTTGCAAGTTACTTCACCTCTCTGTGCATCAACGTCCTGATCTGTGAAATGGGGATGTTAATAGTCCCCATCTTATAGAGTTGTTGCGAGGATTAAATGAACACTCTGAAAAGTGCAAAGCACAGTGCCTGGCCCCTAGTTAGTGCGCAGGAAACATAATTCCGTGGTGCCAGTGGGACCCCAAGCACAGTCTCCGGTAGGACTCACCCGGGGTCATGGAGGTGATGCACGAGCTGCTTGAGTTCATCTTCTAGGGTTATCACCAAAATGAAATCAAACCATTTAAAAATCCCTCTGAAGAACTCATTAACCACTATCCCCATACATCCCCATTCATCAGCTTGGGAAACACTGATTTAGAGCAAAAAGCATGGGCATTACATATCTGGCTCAGACTTGTTCTGCTATGAACTTGTGCTGTGACCTTGGACAAGCCCCTCTCTGGAATCAGTTTGCTCAGTGCCCAAATGGGATGTTGATGGTATTGCAGAGCCAAATGGGATCATTAGTTGGGAAAGGAATCTGATCTGTGTCTTGCTGGTGGACCTGAGGTTCGTCTGGGGGAAACAGGTTCTGCTGGTGATTATAGACTACTCCTGCCCACTCCAGGAACTGCTCCACCGCAGGGCCAGGACCTAGGGGACTCAGGAGCTCTCCTGTCCCAAACCTGCTGTGTGGCTTTAAATAAAGCCCTCTCTCATCCTCAGTTTCCCCACCAGCTCATGGAGATTCTCCCCCCCTCTCTGGTACCATCCCACTGGACCACATGGGGAGGCTAAGTGATTGGCCTAAAGTCACACGTGCAGAACCAGACTCTGATTCCAGTGCTCTTTCTGCACAGAAGCACCCCCAAACTGCCTTCAGACCAGAAGGGTAACTGTTCCATCCCATAGTCTGCCCTCAACCCCCAACAAGGCTCTGTCCCCATCCCCTCCCGACACCACATTGGCAAAGGGGAGTTGGGTGGCAAACACCAGACAGTGACTAAGCAAGAAGACCAGCCATGGATTTATGGGAAGGGGTCCCCCGGATGGGGAAAGAACAAAGCCCAAGCATGAGGACTCAGGCATGCGCAGAGGACTCGGTGGCAGAGCCTGTGGCTGTCCTCTCTAGGGTACTGGCCGGGGACGACACGTCTCCAACCACCCTCTGCCTGTGTGTCCTCCATTCAAGCATCAACTTCCCAGGAGAGACCCTGGTTGTCCAGCCTGCAGGCAGGTGTCTGTTCCCACCAGCGAGTCTGCTGTGCTCAGGGGACAGCAGGCATAATTCAAACGTGGCCAGTGGGGACATCGCTGTCATGTCCACCCATTTGTGCCTATGACACACATCCCCACCTCCAGGCATTGGCACAAAGCTATTGCCAGCCCCCTAGAGAAAAGTAGGAGGTAGTTCCCAGAGCTGCAAACAGAAATGAATGCACATTTTTGTTTCCCAAAACCTGCCTGCGGGTTTAGCGTTTAGAAGCATCATGATACCTGGGGCCTGGTTTAAGATGGTGCAGGTCCAGAGAGTTGGGTGGGAAAGAACTAGCTTTGTTTAACCAGAAATATATGTAGGCCTGGCCCAGCCCACAAACGTTTGTCTCCAAGGAAACCAAACTTCCCTCGCCCTGGGGTGTCTAGCCTGCCGCCCCTTCCAGCAAGCACTTGGAACAACGGTGAGAATGGTGAAACCAGCTGACAGTTTTTTGAGGCACTCAACTAGGTCTCTGACCCGCATCTCATGTAATGGGATGAATGACTCATAGCTCCATTTTACAGGTGAGAAGACTGGGGCTCCGAGGGCTTAAGTGACTTATCCATGGTCACAGCCAGTTAGAGGCAGAGTCGGAATTTGAACTCTCAAGTGGCCAACTGTTAGAGCTACCAGGACCCCCCAAACCCATCTAGGAAACAAGATCATTTCGCAGATGGGGAAACCAAGGCCCATAAGAAGGTAGAGTTTGCAGCCTTGAACTTGCACGTTAAGGGGGCTCCTGCCAAGAGTTTCATGCACATTAGCTCACTGACTATCTGGAGGAGGGCATTCTTGCTCCCAGTTTACCGACTGGACACTGCAGCTCAGCAAAGGGGCGCCCCGTGACCGGAGTCCTGCAGCTGGTGAGTAGCAGGGCTGGGATCCTAACCACAAGTCTAAGCCTGTGCTTTGTCCTTCTCCCCTGGGGTCCCAGATTTGGGCCTGGCTCCTATGCCCTCGGGACCTGTTCTGCTGTGGGGGTGAGAACTCTACTTCCCGGCCACCTGGCTTGGCCCAGCAGGGAGCCTGCCTGAGCTTGCTGCCCTAAGGAGCTCCGGGCATTCAGTGGGTGGCCGGAAGTTGGCTCTCTGGGGGGCCAGGGCCCTGACGGAGGAGGTATTGGCAGAGGGGCTCAGACCACAGCCTCCTAGGAGACGAGAGGCTGGACCTAGTGGGGCCTCTGTGACTAGGGCAGCTTCTGCCTCATGGTGTCTCCCTGCAAGAACGGGTGTTCAAGGCCCAGCTGCTTACTGGGCTCAGTTTCCCCACCCGTACATGAGGAGCTTGGACTCAATGGCTGCTAAGGCCCCTCTTAGCTCTGACATCGTAGGATTCTAGGATGCTTATATCAGTCATCTATTGCTGAGTAAACATTATCACAAACATAGTGACTGAAAACCACAACCTTACAGTTTCTGTAGGTCACAAGTCCAGGCATGGCCTGGGTTCTCCACTCAGGGTCTCTCCAGGCTGCAATCCGGCAGTCAGCTGGGCATAGTTTCTTTGTGGAGGCTCAGAGTCATTCAGGTGGTCGGCCAAGTTCAGGTCCTGGGGGTTGCCATCTGAAGTGTACGTTTCCTTGCTGGCTATTGGCCGGGGGGAGGGTCACTCTCGGTCCCTATCTGAGAGGCCACCTCAGAGTCTGTCTATCACCCTTTGTGTCCTCTTTCCCTAACCTCTACATCCAGTACTTGCCCTGTCGGCTCCACCTTCAGAGCAGATCCAGAATCTGAGCGTCCACACCCTCTGCCCCCACCACCTCAGTCCCACTCCTTCATCTCCGGCCAGAACTGCTGCAGTACCCTCCTCACCAGCCTCCCCACTGCATCCCCGGCTGCCCTGCAGCCCATTTCCACTGGGCAGCCTGGCACAGGAGAGGATGTTCAAATTCAAGTCTGATCCTGTCCCACCTCTGCTCAGAAACCGCCTGTGGGTTCTCAGAGTGAAAGTCAACATCCTCACTATGACCTACAGACCCTACCCTATGAAGCCCTGTTACACACTGACCCCACCTCCAAACCCTGACCCCCTCACTCACTCCATTCCCACCAGCCTGGCCTCCATGCTGTTCCTCAAACACAGCAGGGACACCACCCTCCCCATTCCTCTGCCTACAACAGTCTTGCTGCCCACATCCATGAGGCTTCCTGTGCCCCCTTCCAGTCTCCGCTAATATATTACCTGCTTGGGGAATCCTGCCCTGACCACACTGTTTTATTTATTTTTTTAAGATTTTATTTACTTATTTGACAGAGAGAGAAAGAGCACACAAGCAGGGGGAGCGGCAGAGGGAGAGGGAGAAGCAGGCTCCCCGCTGAGCAGGGAGCTCAATGTGGGGCTCGATCTCAGGACCCCAAGATCATGACTTGAACCAAAGTCAGACCCTTCACCAACTGAGCCACGCAGGCGCCCCTGACCACGCTATTTAAAAGCACAATCCGGGATGCCTGGGTGGCTCAGTTGGTTAAAGGTCTGAATTCTGCTCAGGTCATGATCTCAAGGTCCTGGGATTGAACCCTGCCTCGGGCTCCCTGTCAGCCGGGATCCTGCTTCTCCCTCTCCTTCTGCCCTTCCTCCTGCTCATATGCTTTCTCTCTCAAATAAATAAAATCTTTAAAAATTAAAAAAATAAAAATTAAAAGCACAATGCCTGGTTCTAATAAAGTTAAACATACACTTGCCAGGAGGCCCAGCAGCCCTCCTCCTGGGCATTTACCCAAGAGACATGAAAGTGTACGTGTACACGAGAGCTATGCGGAGATGTTCACAGCAGCTTTATTTGGAATAGCCAAAATGTGGAGACAACCCAGATGCCCAGCCATATAGGCTGGATGAACAGACAAAACATGGCACATCTGTACCATGGACTACTCAGCAGTAAAAACAGACAGGCACACAACAAGATGGGTGGATCACAAATGTATCACACAGAGCAGAAGAAGCCAGACGCCATGTACGTGACCTGCACAAAAGATAAATGCAATCCTTCCTAGAGAAGGAAAACTGACCAGCTGTGTCCCAGATGGGAAGTGGGATGGGAGTCAGGACTGACTGCAGAGGGGCAGGAGGGAACTTTCTGGGATGATAGAAATCTTCTAGAACTTGTCTGTAGTGGTGGATACACAGACATATACAATCGCTGAAACTCACCAAACCATATACCTAAAATGGGTCAGCGTTGTTGTATGTCAATTATATACTTCAGGAGAGTCCTTCCACTTCCCTTCCTGGCTTCATTTTCTCCAGGACATTTCCACTGTGACATGTATTGCCTGTCTCCCCACTAGAATGTCCGCTCCACAGGAGCAGGAACTTTTGTTCTCTGCTCTGTCTTCAGTGCCTTGAAGAGCATGTTGTAGATACTTCATAAATATTGGATGGATGGACAGGAGGATGGATGGATGGATGGATCTATGGATCTATGGATCTATGGATGGATGGATGGATGGATGGATGGATGGATCTATGGATCTATGGATGGATGGATGGATGGGTTTAGTCCCTGAAGACTCAGAGCTAGTAGATGGGGATGGCTGTTGAAAGTATCCACATACTCAAAGTTGCCAGACACACACCAGACCAGTAGCGCCTGTGAGACTGTGGGAAGTGTCATCATTCCATCCAGGGCTGCGTCATCACTCGGGCATTTGGACAACGCCATCCCGAGGCTGTGTCATAACCACCACCAACCCTGGCAGGTGGCCCAGCCCGGAATCTGATGCCCATTGGCTGGTGTTTCCCGTGGGTGCTGTGCGTGTGGAAACCAAAATATTACCGTAGAGGGTGGAGCCACAAAACGAAGCTGGGCAAAACCCAGAATGTGGCCTGTGGTTGCTCTAGGGGAGGGGGTAGTGACTGGACCTGCATGTCTCCTGTCTGTCTGTCTGTCTGTTCCAGATTTCTTGTTTCTGCTTTATTTCCCTAAGGTTTAAAATTTTTCTTTTTTTTTCCTTCTTTTTTTCCTTCCTTCCTTCCTTCCTCTTTCTTCCTTTCTTCCCTTTTCCTTTTCTTTCTTTCTTTTTTTTTTTTTTTTGCATAGGCAATACATTCACATCGTTCAAAATTCAAAAGTTACAAAAATTAAGATGTGAGTCTCTCTCCCACCACTGGCTCCAGCCAGCCCATTCTCCCACAGGCAGCCAACATGCAGGGCTCACAGTGGAACTCCACAGGGAGATTCTATGCCAGCAGGAGTATGAGGACACATATTCCTGTTTCCAAAAACAGGAGCACACTGTGCATGCTGTTCCACACCTTGCTTGCTCACCAGCCCAAGCATCCAGCCGTTGCACACCAAGTGCACACACGGCATCTTTCCTGTGGCTGCACGGGATGCCACTGTGTGGCTGGGCCCAAGTCGTTCACCCACTTCTCACTGATGGCTGTTTTCAATTGTCAGCTATTAAAGATAGTGGTGAAATAACAAACATTATCTACACTTTGTATGGGGGCATTTTCACATTCAAATAGTGACTTATTCACATTTAAATAATGAGAGAATAACCTACTCACTGATTTTTGAAATCTGGATTCTCATGAGAACTTAGAAGCCTCGGTCCCCCTGAGCCCACATTCCAGGGGGGGTGATCCTGGGCTGGAACAGGCCCGTTCCATTCACACTGCCCCGCCCTGTTTTGCCAAGGCCCAGACAGGGAGTGATAGGCCAGCCTGAATAGACCCCACTAGGTCTCAAGGAGTCCCGAGGGGAGATGCTGAGTTTTGGCAACCCCCAACTCACCTCCCTCCCCGCCTCTGCCCTCTCTGGCCATGAGACGCTGGGCACAGGGTTCCCTTTTTCTGAGGCTTCTTTGGAGGAAACGGAGAAAACACCACTTCACCACAGCACTCCGAGGAATAAGCTCCCCAGAACTTCCAATAGTTTAATCTTCCAATAGTTTATATACCAAAAGCTGGCAACTAACTACATTGTTTAAACCTGGTCAATGCATAAATTTAGGCCTAATAATGTCTGGGATTAAGGGATTTATCCTAATGACAGACACAGAGGTGGCAGGATGGGGGGACCCCAGAGTCCAATTATGAAGTAGCAAAGGTGGGATTTGAACCCTGGCAGCCTGGCTTTAGGTGCCACTAACAACTGCCACTACCCTCTATCAGAGACCAGAGACCCAGGGGGGCCAGCAGTGAAGGCAGGGGACTGCCATTGGGTAATCATGCCATCCCCAGCACACACACACACACACACACACACACACACACACACACGCACACTGGCAGAACAGGACTGGGCCAGACCTGGGCTCCAGTAGTAACTGCTCTACATGCCAGCCTGTAACCTCCGATGAGGCAGCTGTCCTCTCTGAGCCTTGGTGTCCCTGCCAGTAAGGCAGCTACCGTGCAGGGTACGATTAGATGCAGACCAAGAGAAAGTTCTGTGAGCTGCAAAGGCTGTAGGCATTTAAGGGGATTAAGGGATTTATCCTGCCAGCGGACTCTGAGGGAGGACAGGGAGGTGGGGAAGGAGGTTGGGGACATCCAACAGGCCCGCTGTGCCCTTAAGAACCTCCCAGGGCTGTCTGGCCCAGCTGTCCGGAGGCTGTCCGGAGCCCAGTGCCAGGCTGGCAGGCTCCAGACAGAGCCCCCTGGCTCCAGCTGGATGCCACAGTGAGGGTAGGGGCCAACCTAGAGGCTGGGCTAGGCTATTTTCATCCCCAGGGCTCCCTTCCTCTTCCACAGGGCCCTGCTGCTTCCACAAAACCTACCTAAAGACCACAGATGCCTCACAACACAGTTAGGGAAACCAAGGACCAGAAAGGTGAACAATTATCAAGGTCACCCAACTGGGGCTTGAATCCGGACTTCCTAATTTCCAGGAGCTAGTTCCTTGCTGTGTGCCATTTGCTCACTCCTTTTCACTCATTCTTTCATCCAGCAAGTACTCCCCAGGGGACACAGCCTAGGGTAAAATCAAATCCTGCTTCCTGGGGCTGCATTCTAGTAAGAGACAGAAGCAAGAAACAGATCATGTGGCCTCTGTTTACTGTGAGTCAGGGGCTGGTATGTATTTTTCTAGGAAGATGAATAAACCAGGATAGGGAACTAGTGACTACTGGATGCTGATGGTTTAGGTAGGGAGGACAGTGAGTGGGTGGGTCAGTGAGGGCCTCTCTGAGGAGGTGACATGTGAGCAGAGACCTAAATGAAGTAAGAGATTGTTGAGTCATGTGGGTATCTGGAGTAGGATAGACACTGGCAATGGAAGCGGCAAGTGCAAAAGTCCTGAGGTAAGAATGTGTCTGGTATGTTCCTGGAACATCATGGAGACAGTGTGGCTATAGCAGAATAGGTAAAGGGGATGTGGGAGGGGTAATAGGAATCTAGGTTATGAGGGCCTTGTAGAGCATAATTAGACCTCTGGGTTTCATTTCATTCACCCTAGCAAGATTGACCCACTCATTGTTCAAAGGCTCCCATAACCCTGCGCAGTCTGACCCTTGAGCTCCGGGCCCAGCTTCACCCACCTTCTCTGTTCCTAGAATCTACTCTCACCACAGGGCCTTTGCACAAACTATTCCTTCAACCTGAAATCCTTTTCCACTCCTGTCCCCTCTTCTGTTTAACTCCTACCTGTCCTTCATAGCTCAGCTCAAATAGCTCAGGCTTCCAGAACTCCCTGGCCAGGTCAGTAATCTCTCCTTCCTTCCAGGGCCTAATTTCAGTGATCATAAAATTATTGGAATGGTCAATTAACGTGTGTCTGCAACCAGGAATAAGCATTCCAAGGGCAGGTGTTCTGGTTCATTTTGTTCGCTATAGTGCCTCCAGGGTGTGCCTCGTGCTAAAAACTACGTGTTACAGTAATGAACAAATGAATAGCACAGGCACTTTACAATAAAGACTGCCTCCTCTCATTCCATTCTCTCCAGCTTGTGAGGCTCAGAAAGGTCAGGCAGCTTGACCAAGGACAGATAACAAGTAAGTGGCAACACCAGGAAATCCCGGTTTCTCTGATTGCCAAACTGGGGACTTTCCCTTAGCACACATAGGCTGTGCTAAATTGAAAACTAGCACAATCATTCCCCCATGCTTGTCCTCAGGCCCTTTTGCCATGTGACTAAGAGATGGAGTCTATTTCTCGACCCCTTGAATCTGACTCAGCCACGTCACTCGGCCAATGGGACATTAGTAATCACAATACAAGCAAAGTCTTTCAAAAGCTCATGTGCATTGGAGCTTGTCTTCTCCTGCTCAATGTGGAACTCCAAGATTACTGTGTGAATCAGCCCAAGCTAACTTCATGGAGGTGAACCTCATGGAGGTGGCTGGAGGCACTCCTCAAACAGCCTGCCAATGGCCAGGCATGTGGGTGAGGCCCTCCAAGACCAGCCGACTACAACCACATGAGCCAGCCTCAGTAATGCCATAAGAACTGCCCAGCTGAGCCCAGGCCGGATTACCAGCTGATATAAATTACTGTCCTAGGCCACTAGGTTTAGAGTTGTTTGTTATGCAGCAAAAACTATCTGATACACATAACCAGTGAACATACACTGTGTAGACAACACCTACACACATACACACAACACACAAATGGCTTCCTATAGAAAATGTCAGCACCAACATAGACACAGCCCTTATAGGTCCCTTGCAGACACTCCCAGCCATCACCCAACCTCACACTTGCCTCTATTCAGACCACTGTTCAGGCTCACCTATCAATATAAATACACTCTGGGAATAGGTAGGTCAACAATACCCAAGTGCTATGTCGCTGGTGCTGCCCAGCCCAGGGCAGGGGATGGAGAAGGACTCAGCAGGCTTTCATTGAACAAATGGATGAATAGGGTGCCTGGGTGGCTCAGTGAGTTAAGCTGCTGTCTATGACTCAGGTCATGATCTCAGGGTCCTGGGGTCAAGCCCCACATTGGGCTCTCTGCTCAGCAGGGAGCCTGCTTCCCCCTCTCTCTCTGCCTGCCTCTTTGCCTACTTGTGATCTCTCTCTCTCTCTCT
>RCUC01089379.1:0-10426 GCA_003697995.1 Taxidea taxus jeffersonii
TCTCTCTCTCTCTCTCACTGGAACAAATAGGGGCACCTCAGTGGCTCAGTCGTTAAGCATCTGCTTCTGGCTCAGGTCATGATCCCAGGATCTAGTGTCCTGGGATCGAGCCCCACATCAGGCTCCCTGCTCTCCCTCTACCGCTCCCCTTGCTTGTGTTCCCTCTCTCACTGTGTCTCTCTCTGTCAAATAAATAAATAAAATCTTTAAAAAATAAGAAATTACACTTGCCAATCAAAGGAATGATTGTTTTGTATCTTTACTAAGTACTAATATATAGTAGTTATTTGTAGTGGCATTTAAAAAAGGTGTTACCAATTAAAACAATTTTAAAGGAAATAATTATTTATTTTTACTGATTTTATTTATTTATTAGAGAATGAGAGAGAGAGAGCATGAGGGAGGGTCAAAGGGAGAAGCAGACTCCCTACTGAGCAGGGAGCCAGCTGTGAGACTTCATCCCAGGACTCCAGGATCATGAACTGAACCCCCAGGTGCCCTTAGAGGAAATTTTTAAAATAAAAAACATCCTTATATAAAATCCTACCATCCTAACATAACTTGTTCTTTCCATTTTCCCTTCTAGGCTTATTTATATTTGATACAATACAATGTTATGAAAGATGAAATTAAAGTCAGATATGATTTATATTTTTTATTTACTAAGGTAACAAGACTATTTTCAAATTGGAATGGTTACTCCTATTTCATGCAGCATACCAGTAATTTGTCTATCAAAAACAGATATTTGATTAAATTTGTAACAATTTTTAAAAAAAACGCTTAGTTTGCTCTCTTTGTTCTATAGTCAGATTTTCTTGTCCCAAGGAAACTTGTTTTGAGTCCCTTAAACCAGAGAGACAGCTTGGTGAGGTGGAAAAAATGGGCTGTGGCATCAGAAACCTGAGTTCAGGTTCTTGGATTCTTGGTCTGCTACATCTAATTTAGCCTTTGAGAGCCTTTGTTTAGTTTCTTTCTGTGTAGAATAGCAGTAGGTTCCTTGTGAGGATTAAAGGAAAGAATGTATACGAAAAGTGATTTGGTTAAAGTGGGCTACCTACTAATACTACATTTCTAATTTTGAATTTTATTTTGGGACTATTTCACAAAATATTGTGAAGCTGATTGATTTTGGAGTCTTTTAAAATTCTTGGCAAGAGTCAAGAAACAGAGTAGGGGAAAAGCAAGATGATGTGCATATTCTGAATATTGAAATTTGAATTTTTGAAAATTTCCCGTACCAACTTGATTTCCTAAGATACTAGCAAACAGTCCTTATTTATACTGAATAAAGCAGATGTCTATATGTTCAGATATGTATTTCCCTTATTAGCTTGTATTAATAGTTATATGTCTCTTTAGTCAGGAAAGGCAGATGGTGTGGTAGAATAATGGCCTTTGGGATAGGATAGATTTGGGTTCAGTTTTTGTGAAGATTAAAAGGGGTGATATATGTGAAATCCCTAGCATAGTGCTTTTCACTTAATGGTTAAGTCTTTTCCTTTAATGTAGTATTATATGTGGCTCTCCATTTTTTGAAGAGTCTTGACAGTCTTTTTGAAGTTAAGGAATGTACATTTTCTGTGAAGCTGTGATATTTCCTATTAATACCTGAACTTAACAGGGTAAGGCCCTAAAAAATAAAATTCAAGTTCAAGGTGAGTTTTTGCTTTCATCTGTGATACATTAGTGAGTTAAATTTAATATGTTATAAATTTAATAAGAGTTTAATTTAATGAGTTACGAATGAGTTTGCATTCACATTAAAATGGATGATTATTGTACATGTTATTATAAATAGGTAAATCCTGGGCACTTGTAGATCCTGCCTCCTATCTCTTCAGATAGTATAATTTAAAAGTTCTATTTTCTGGGTAGAATCTAAGATCTAGAAAATGGGATTTTAGGGATAGTACTTTTATTTTATTTTATTTTTTTAAGATTTTATTTTTTCATTAATGAGAGACAGAAATAGAGGCAGAGGGAGAAGCAGGCTCCCCAAGGAGTAGGGAGCCTGGCTTGGGGCTGGATCATGACCTGAGCCAAAGGCAGATGCTTAACTGACTGAGCCACCCAGGCACCCTAGTGGTAGTACTTTTTAGGTACTAGAAGGCTCTCTCTCTCTCTTTTTTTTTTTTTTTAATATTTTTTAATTTTATTTATTTATTTGACAGATCATAAGTGGCCAGAGAGGCAGGCAGAGAGAGAGGGGGAAGCAGGTTCCCCTTTGAGCAGAGAGCCTGATGTGGGGTTCAGTCCCACGACCCTGAGATCATGACCTGAGCCCAAGGCAGAGGCTTTAACCGCTGAGCCACCCAGTCCCCCCTGGCCTTTGAAGAAGTGGTTTTTCCTAGAGATATGAAGGATGAGGGGCGCCTCAGGACTCAGTGGGTTAAACCTCTGCCTTCCGCTCAGGTCATGATCTCAGGGTCCTGGGATCTAGCCCTGCATCGGGGGGGGTCTCTGCTCAGCGGGAGGCCTGCTTCCCTCTCTCTCTCTCTGCCTGCCTCTCTGCCTACTTGTGATCTCTGTCAAATAAATAAATAAGTAAATCAATCAATCAATCAATCAATCAATCTTAAAAAAAAAAAGGATGAGTAAGTTCATGGGATGAAGTATGAAGAAGAGGTAGAAGGGTGCTCAAAGAGGAGGCAATGTGAGAAGAATTTGAAGTGGGATAAGTAGGGCATGCTTGAGGAACCTGAAGAAAACTAGTGTGACTGGGACAAGGAGTTTGGCGAAGTGCTGCATAGGAGGTAGGGGCTAGATGGGATGGAGTCTTTTGTATATGATAAGTAAAGCTTTTGGTTTTATCTTAAGAGCAGTGGAAAGGCAGTGAAATAGTGCAAAAGAGTGACTGATAAGATTACATTTGTTTTTCAGAAACATTACCTGTTCTTTTGAGAAACATTACCTGTTCTTTTGAGAATAGGATAGATGAGAGGAGAGAAAGAACAATTTCTTCTAGGCTTGGCCAATTATGGTCGAGTGAGAGGTTTGTAGTAATAGAAATATGAAGAAGTAGAGAGAGAGAGATTTAGGAAGAAAAATAGTCAGAACTTGTTGAATGATTGGATATGAGAGAGTGAGAAAGGAAGTATCATGCATTACTCAGGTTACAATGGATGGTGATGCCATTCAGTGAGAGAGAACACTGGAAGAGTTTTGAGGGGCTGAGATCATGAGTTTGGAATTTGGCTGGATTCTCATATCTGCCTCTGCTTTCAGCCTGCTGGATTCTGTTTTGACAGAAATATATGAAAAAATCATCCTCCACGAATGTGGTTGGAAAAGGGAGGAATGTTGTAGTGATTTTTTTTATACATAATTATGGATATTCTTTGATACGATACCAAAACTGGACAGGTGATAGTTTTTTAAGGGTTAATTATAATGTGGATTGTGAAGCATATCAGTGAGCTTCTTGTACTCTGTTACATAAAATTTATTGGTCTCTCTTGTACTTCGAGTGGATTTTTTTAAATCTGTGTTTAAGCTTATAAAATTGTGCCCTGGTTATGGATTTACTGAGCTATACAGATAATCCAAATATTGACATATGTCATTCTACAGTATCACAAACTCTTTTGTTTAATATGAATACTGATCTCATCAGTAAAGTTTCAATATTGGGAAGCTGTCTAGCTCATGGTAGCAGATACAAGTTTTCCAAAATTGTCATTTTTGCTTGAAAGCTTTAATGTTATCATTGGCAATAAGTACTGTCAGTTGTTTTCCTTGAAGTGGAAGGCTTACTTTGTTAAATTTTGAGAAAATGTTTGCCAGATTTCCAAGTCTGAATAATCACAGTTTGTCTGAAGTTCTTTAAAGTAAAAATGGTGTTTCATGAAAAACAGTGTTTAGTTGAGCTCTCCCAACAGTTACACAAGTGCTTTCCCTTGACACAACCATCATTCTTCAGGAGGCAGAAGTGCTTTATACTTACTTCCCATTGCCTGTAGTAGGTCATTAAAAAGACAGGTATTCAAGGGTTGTGATGTAGTAAAATTAATAATTTTTTTCCTTCATCAAAGTTATCCTGTAGTGAAAGTGCTTCCCCTCAGCCCCCCATGCCAAAGCTCAGCAATGAAGAATACAGCTGCTAGGAGTACAGTTTAGTACCCTTGCCTTGATTCATGCTGAAATGCCAGCAATTTCATCCACCATTGCTTTTGCATCATTAGTGTACATGTCAACACAGGAAGAAAGTGATTCAAAAAGAGAAAGGACAATTGTGTTGAATTGTGGTGAGAGGTCAAGTAGGGTGAAGACTGAAAGTGTCCTTTGGATTTAGCTACATTCTCAAGGACATTGACCTTAATGAGAGCTGAGTGGAGTGGTGGTGAGGGAGAGATTTGAATGGGTCCAGGAATAAGTAGGATATGAAGAAATAGAGCCAGGGAGTGTGGAAAACTTTTTCAAGAAGTTAGATTGGAATGGGAATATGGGATTTTGTCTTTTAAAGGTCAAAGAGATAGGGGAGAGAATATCCATAGTGTTTAGGATTCTGAGAAACTGGGAGAAGATTGGGTTCGGTTCTGTTAAGACCAGTGCTTTTTAGGGACGCCTGGTGGCTCAGTTGGTTAAGCGGCTGCCTTCGGCTCAGGTCATGATCCCGGCATCCTGGGATCGAGTCCCACATCGGGCTCCTTGCTCGGCGGGGAGCCTGCTTCTCCCTCTGCCTCTGCCTGCCATTCTGTCTGCCTGTGCTGTATTTATCTCTCTCTGATAAATAAATAAAATCTTTAAAAAAAAAAGAAAAATCCAGTGCTTTTTAAAATTTAGTGTGCATGATGGGAATCACCTGGGGATCTTGTTAAGCTGCAAATTATGATTCATTTGGTTTGGTGTGCTACCTGATAGTCTGCATTCCTAGTATGCTACCAGATAATGCTGAATCTGTGGTCGAAAAATCTTATTTTTAGGAGTAAAGCTCTGATCCGCTGGTGGAGAGATGGGTTTTATTTTAGGTAGTGTGTTCCTTGTAAAACAGGGAAGATGAAAAGATTAGGTATAGATGTTTTAGGTTTGATTAAAAGTTTGAGGGATTTCTGTCCAGTGACCTTTTCTCTCCCTGAAGTAGGAGATTGAAAAGAATGATAGTATCTCGGATTGGTATGGGGAAATAATTATAATTTGCTAGTAGCTTCATAACAGATATCCTGGTCTCCAAGCTAACAACAACCAGAGTCATATCTTAAAATATTTTTCTTGGTCTTTTCCCCCCAGCTTTATTGGGGTATAAATAGTTTTAAAACAATTATTATTATTTTTTAAAGATTTTATTTATTTATTTGACAGAGATCACAAGCAGGCAGAGAGGCAGGCAGAGAGAGAGAGAGGAAGGGAGGCAGGCTCCCTGCCGAGCAGAGAGCCGGATGTGGGGCTCAGTCCCAGGACCTTGGGATCATGACCGGAGCCGAAGGCAGCAGCTTTAACCCACTGAGCCACCCAGGTGCCCCTTAAAACAATTATTTGACTCTACCACTCTATTTTACAAAATCTTTGGGTTTTGTTTTTTTTTTTAAGATTTTATTTATTCATTTGACAGATCACAAGTAGGCAGAGAGGCAGGCAGAGAGGGAGGAGGAAGCAGGCTCTCCGAGGAGCAGAGAGCACCATGCGGGGCTCGATCTCAGGACCCTGGGATCATGACCTGAGCCGAAGGCAGAGGCTCCAGCCCACTGAGCCACCCAGGTGCCCCAAAATCTTTGGGTCTTTACCTAATGGATAAGATTCAGATGCCTTCAAAGACTTCTGTATTCTCAAAGTACATACCATTAGATACATACCACTAATACATTTTCTTTTTCTTTTGTCATTGTAAAAAGTATTTATTTGGGAGAGAGCTCATGAGCCAGAGTGAGCATGAGCAAGCATGAACAGAGGGGAGGGGCAGAGGGAGAGACAGACTCACCGCTGAGCAGGGAGCTGGTGTGTTCAGGGTTCCATCCTAGAATGGATCATGAACTGAGCTGAAGGCAGCCACTGAACTAATGGAGCCACCCAGGTGCCCTTACTTTTTTTCTTCCTATTGCTAAGCATAGAGCCTGGTATATAATAGCTAATAACCAGGTAGTGAACAAAATGAAGAAGTTATTTATATTGTGCTTGCTTTTCATTTGTGCCTAAAGAAAGTATTTTGGAGATCATGAAATTGGTTGGGGGCATATAAGAAGAGGAGCATTGTATTCTTCTATGTAGTACAAATAGTGACAGAATCAATGTGTATATTTTCCCTATCCCCCTGCATTTATGTACCTGCTTTTTCCATATTAACTTCTGTTTTCTTCTACCCCATGGCAGAGTAATAGTGAAATTACTTTTTTTTTATAAGCTCTACAGCTGATCCTTCTTGGATAGAGAATGTTCATTATTTCAAATACATAATAATACTAAAAAGCTAAGTGAGTAATTTCTGTTTATAGAAATCAACTATTGTTTATGTACTTCTTTTCAGTGGACAGCAGAAAGAAGTGTTAGAAGATTAGAACCATTCTCTGTAAGGGAGCTCATAGATAATGATCTTCAGTGAGCTTTTGTTAAGTTTACCAAAGTGTCTTTCAATTTAAAATACTTTTTTTTTTTTAAAGATTTTATTTATTTATTTGACAGACAGAGATCACAAGTAGGCAGAGAGGCAGGCAGAGAGAGAGCGAGAGGTGGAAGCAGGTTCCCTGCTGAGCAGAGCAGGGATGCCTCAGGATGTGGGGCTCGATCCCAGGACCTTGGGATCATGACCTGAGCTGAAGGCAGAGGCTTTAACCCACTGAGCCACCCAGGTGCCCCTAAAATACTTTTTTTTTTTTTTTTAAAGATTATTTATTTATTTATTTGATAGACAGAGATCACAAGTAGGCAGAGAGGCAGAGAGAGAGAGGAGGAAGCAGGGTGTCCGCAGAGCAGAGAGCCCGATGAGGGGCTCCATCCCAGGACCCTGGGATCACAACCCGAGCCGAAGGCAGTGGCCTTAACCCACTGAGCCACCCAGGCGCCCCCTAAAATACTTTTTTTTAATAGATTTTATTTATTTATTTGACAGAGGGAGACACAGTGAGACCAGGAACACAAGTGGGGGGAGTGGGATAGGGAGAAGTAGGCTTCCTGCTGAGCAGGGAGCCCAGTGCCGGGCTCGATCCCAGGACCGTGGAATCATGACCTGAGCTGAAGGCAGATGCTTAATGACTGAGCCACCCAGGTGCCCCTCACCTTAAAATATTAAACAAACAAACAAACACATATTCTTCTTCTTTGTAGCTGTAAACAGTGTATGCTTTGCATACTTATTGACTGCCATGAGGCCTTTTAGTTCCTTAGAGCCCAGCACTGTCTTACTCATCTTTGTATCCTACCTTCTAATACCTAGCACAGTACTTGGCATAAAAAAGTACTATTTGTTCAATAGATACTTATTTAATGAATTGCAGTCAGATTTGTATGTGTGTTTTAATTGGAGAAAAGTGAGTCTACATATTGGAATTTTATTCCTTTTCCTTTGAGAGGGAAGGCCATAATTTTCAACTGCTTGCCAGGAGTTATTTTTAGTTAAGCAATACAGAGAGAGAGAGTCAAGACTGGGAGCAGGGACAAAAATAAAAGATGAGGGGCACCTTCGTGGCTCAGTGGGTTAAGCCTCTGCCTTTGGCTCAGGTCATGATCTCAGGGTCCTGGAATAGAGCCCCGCATCAGGCTCTCTGTTCAGCAGGGAGCCTGCTTCCCCTTCCCCCCGCCTGCCTCTCCTGCTTACTTGTGATCTCTCTCTCTCTGTCAAATAAATAAATAAAATCTTAAAAAAAAAAAAAAAGATGAAATGGATCAAAAGATGCTATTCGTTATCTTTATGGAGCCAAATTTATTAGACTTACAGTTAAAATTTTGTTTGAATTCTTTAATAAAGGAAATGCCCAATTTGCAGACCATATTCAGTAAAATATTACCATTGTAGATAACTTCTTTATTTATTAAAAAAGTTAAGTTTTAGGGGCACCTGGGTGGCTAAATGGGTTAAGCCTCTGCCTTCAGCTCAGGTCATGGTCTCAGGGTCCTGGGATTGAGCCCTGCATCCAGGCTCTTCTCAGCAGAGAGCCTGTTTCCTCCTCTCTCTCTGCCTGCTTGTGATCTCTTTCTCTCTCTGTTAAATGAATAAATAAAATCTTTAACAAAAAAAAAGTTACATTTTATATTGTAAATCTTCAAAAATCTTGGCCCAAGTTGAAGCGATACAATCTAGAAAAAGAATAGGATAGTTACAGTATAAAAACTATTACAGTTCCCAAGGAAATTATTTCTCTTTGGAACCTCATGAAGCTTTTTGTTCTCATTTTTTTGTTTGTTTTAAGATTTTATTTATTTATTTGAGAGAGAAAGAGAGAGTGAGTGATAGAGAGCAGGGACAGATGGTGAGGGAGAGGGAGAAGCAGGTTCCCTGATTAGCAGGAAGCCTGACGCAGGATTTGATCTGAGGACTCAGGGATCATGACGTGAGCCAAAGGCAGATGCTTAACCAACTAAGCCACTCAGATGCCCCTATTCTTGCTTTAAGTTACTTAGTCTGCTTTCATCAGAGAAAGATTCTGATGTCATTGCAGGTAGCATTTCCTAATTAGGCTATTTTTAGGTCTTTAATTGGTATTATAGTGTAGTACTAGGTTTAATTATATAAAAATAATTTCTATCCATAATGTGAGAGATAAATCTTCAACAAATTTAAAAGTTTGAAAAGCTCTTTAATTATAAGTAAGTTTGTGCCATGGATGTATACTTCTGGCACTATTCAGGGAGTGCTGTGATTATAATATGCATGATACTCATTTTTTTTTCTTAAATTTATTTAAATTACACACAGTAAAGTTCAGAGTTTTGACAAATGCAGAGTCACGTAACCACCACAATTGAAATTCAGCACGGTTCCAACATCCCAAAACATTCCCTAGAACTGTCCTTTTGAAGTTAAATCCTTCCCCAACTCCAGTGCTTGACAACCAGTGAGTGGTTTATTCTTTGATGCTATAGTTTTGACTTTACCAGAATGTTGTATAAGTAGAATCTCATATACATTGTGTAGTGTTTTGAGTCTGGCTTCATAAATGTAGTATATTGCATTTGATAGTCACTTATGTTGCTGTGTGTATAATAAGTAGTTCCTTAATACCTGTGTAGTACCATTTTCTGGTTGTACCCCACAGATGGTTTACCCATTTACCTCTTGAAAGACATTTGGCTTTGCAGTTTGGTGATTATGACCAGAGTTGCTATAAACATTAGTATATAGATTTCTGTGTAAATATGTATTTTCATTTCTTCTGCAATTGTTAGAGAAAAATCTGATGGGGCACCTGGGTGGCTCAGTCCTTAAGCATTTGCCTTTGGCTCAGGTAATGATCCGAGTCCTGGGATCAAGCCTCGCATGGAGCACCCTGCTGGGTGGGAAGCCTGCTTCTCCCACTCTCCCGGCTTCTGTTCTCTCTCCTGCAGTGTTTCTCTCTGTCAAATAAATAAAATCTTTAAAAAAAAAGATCACTGAAAAATTTTTAAAAAAAAAAGAAAGGAAAATCTGACAAGATGGAAAATTTGGCAGACTGACCTCAAAATTTATATGGAAATGCAAAGGACCTACACTAGCCAAAACAACGAAGATTAATATTATCATATTTAAATTCCTGTTATATTGGTGCAGTAATCAAAACAATGTGGTATTGATGTAAAGCAAAATGGATCGATGAAATGGAGCAGAGAGTCAGAAATAGATAGACATACCGGGATACCTTATTTCAACAAAGGTGCAAAGGCAGTTCAGTGGAAAAGAATAGTATTATTTTATGGTGCTGGAACAATTGGTGTCCATGTGGAAAAAAGAAAAAATTAACTGTGACTAATGTACCACACCATATATAAAAATAAAATGAATCATAGACCTTAATGAAGAACCTAAAACTTTAAGACCTCTAGAAGAAAACATAGGAGATACCCTTTGTGACCCTAGGTTAGTCCAATATTTCTTAAGTAAATACCAAAAGCACAATCCATAAGAGAATAAACTGGTATGTTCTTGAAGGTTTTTATAACTTATTCTTTGTGTAATAGAGGACTGTTTAAGTTATTTAATTCTTTGTGTTTTTTTTTTTTTTTTAAGATTTTATTCACTGGGGTGCCTGGGTGGCTCAGTTGGTTAAGCAACTGCCTTCGGCTCAGGTCACGGTCCTGGAGTCCCGGGATGGAGTCCCGCATCAGACTCCTGGCTCCACGGGGAGTCTGCTTCTCCCTCGGACCTCACCTCTCATGCTCTCTCTCACTGTCTCTCAAATAAATAAATAAAATCTTAAAAAAAAAAACCTTTTATTCATTTATTTGAGAGAGAGAGGCAGAGTTAGTGACAGAGATAGTGAGAGAAAGCATAAGCGGGTAGGAGAGGGAGAAGCAGGCTCCC
>RCUC01089380.1:0-10723 GCA_003697995.1 Taxidea taxus jeffersonii
TTTTTTTTTTTTAATAATGGGATAGAAAAGTTTTGTTCTAAAGAACAACAGGGAGCAGTGAGCTCAGGTCGTGATCTCAGGGTCCTGGGATCCAGTCCCGCATCGGGCTCATTGCTCGGCGAGGAGCCTGCTTCCCTTCCTCTCTCTTTGCCTGCCTCTCTGCCTACTTGTGATCTCTGTCTGTCAAATAAATAAAGTCTTAAAAAAATCTATTAAAAAAAAAATATATATATATATCTATCTTAACGAGCATCTTGACGTATGTGATAACAGGAGTCACTAGAGAAGGCCGGCTGGGTAATGGCATCCTAAAGGAGACCACGTTCAGTTAAGGCAAAGAAGAAGAAGGAACATTCCAAAAAGAAATAGAGTAGGGAAAGCTGCTTGGTTTGGGAGTGCCTGTTTACAAACGTATTATGAAAGAGTATGGAAGGATGGGATGACAAAGGGCCAGGGAGTGCTGTGCCAAGCATTATTATTGGGATGATGGGAAGGTGAAGGATCAGTTGTTAGTGGCAATAGTTACAATCTTGGGATGACTGACACAAACAGGAATAAGTGACAAGAGAGATTTTGTTAAGTCTGTGAGAGGAAGGTGATCACGAAGCCTGGGGCAAGGAGACTTAATTGTTGTGATGATGGAATTCTTAGGAAGTTTGATGGTCTTTGGTTGGATAAATGCTGTTATAAAACATCCTGTTGGTTCAGCTCAGGTCATGATCCCAGGGCCCTGGGATCAAACCCATTGTAGATGGATTCCCCTCAATGGGGAGTCTGCTTCTCCCTCTCCGTCTGCCCCTTCTCCAGCTCTTGCTTGCTGCTCTCTCTCTCTCCCTAATAAATAAAAAATACCTCAAAACAAAACAAAACATCCTATTGCTTAAACTGTGAGATGGATTCTGGACAGCAAACTTGCAGCCTAAATGATTTTGTGGATATAACTTAAAACTCTGGGTGTATCTCCTCAAGTCTCTTTCTCCTCCTTTTTGCACTTTTATCTTTCTCATCCTTCTCCTTATTACTTTTAAGTTATGAGGGGAAAAAATCTTTTCAGGGAGACTGTTCTAAAACTTAGCTTAAAATCAAATCATGAATACTTTTCATCTTTTCTTATCCCATTCTCCACTTACAAACCCAGAAATGGATATGCACTGGCAATAGCACCCTAGAATCCCACTGTTTGTTCCTCAGTCATATATCTCTTCAAGAGTTATGATACACAGTCATCAGTGGCAACTGAGTTCGAACTTCCTCAGAAAGCATCTTGCTGTCTACACATTTTTTTCTCTCTCTTTTTTTTTTTTTTAGTTTTTATTTAAATTCCAATTAGTCAACATACAATATTATATTAGTTTCAGGTACAGTATAGTGATTCAACAATTCCATACATCACCCAGTGCTCATCACAACAAGTGCCCTCCCTAATCTCCATCACCTATTTTGCCCATTCCCCCCACCTATGTCCCCTCTGGTAAATATCAGTTTTTTCTCTGCAGTTGAGTTTTTTTCTGTGATTTGCCTCTCTCTCTCTTTTTGTTTTCCCTTTATTCCTTTGTTTTGTTTCTTAAATTCCACATATGAGTGAAATCATATGATACTACATTTTCTTTTCTGTTAGTCTCTGTTTTGTCTGCCCTAATGTTAAAGTATTATGCGCTTTAAACTTAGAAACACACCTACATCCTACCAATGACTAATGTGAAAGCAGTCCATTTTAATACAGAGCGTATTATTTGTTTAGGGTATGAATATCTGTAGAATCAGGAGACCTATGTGGGAATGGTGTTTGGAGTTTCAGTCTGAAATAGGCTTTGCCTTAGTTGTTAATATTACAGTATCATTAAGATCCCATTCACTTCCTGTTGTTCAACTAGAACAGAGGGTACAGAAAATAATAATTCAGGTTAATTCAAAATGAAATGAAAGATTATAGGATCACAATTAAAAATTTTCTAGAACTTTATCCATCTTTGTATCCCCACAGATGGACTAATATGCTAGTCCATTTTTACATTGAACTGGTTTTCAGAATGATCATTCAAACCAGTAGTAGGAAAATTGTTCAGAAGGCATCTCCTCATCTACATACGTTTCCCCCACTTCTTTCTAGTTCTTGGATAATTCTTTGATATCTATAGTTTGGGCTCCAAACTGTAGACACATCTCTTTGTCTTGTCATCTCTCCTACTTTCCTTTCAGAGTGTTTTTTGTTTGTTTGTTTGTTTTCCCCTGTTCATTGTGTTTTCAGTGTCTGATCATCTAAGTCTGCCTTTCCTCATGCTATTTCCTTTCTTGGAATCTTGTTTTCTGCCTGGAAACATGTACTGAAACTTGTTTGGAATCTTGTTTTCTGCCTGGAAACATGTACTGAAGCTTGTAGGCTCAGCTAGAATGCCATGTCTCATCTGAAGCTTTTTCTGATCCCCTGTACCTCAGTCAAATTCCGACTCTAGGTATCTCTCCCCCACACTTAAAAAGTGCAAGTTACAGCAGCTGGCTTTCACAGAAGACTTACCTTAGTATAGGAACGACTTTTTCTTAAAAGCAAACATTATCTTGGGACTTATTTCAGTTAGTAAAAACAGGTATGAAGGTAGGTCTTTCATAAAAGTGAAGTGGCCTGACACAAGCTTTTGGAAAGTAGGGGACATCCATATTCCATGTCTTTCACCTACATTCCAATAATACTGTGTGTACCACTCTATCATAGGAATACCATATTTTATTAAATAGCTTTTTTCTTATCTTTTAAACTGTGAATTTATCAGCAACAGGGACTAAGACTTAGACAGTGTTATCATAGACATGGCACAGAGTAGAGTGTCATAGAATTGCAGATGAGCGAGTTTAAGTATACAACCATCATCAATCCATGTATAGCCACCCCCCACCCTGCACATAACTTTCTATCTTCTTTCATCTTTAAACTTTATTCATTAAGAGAGTTAAACATATTTTCCCATTAGTAAATATATACTTACATGTGTCTTCAAATAATATGAAACACATGATGTCATCTGACATTAGCTTTTAAAAAAAGTGACTCTCCCAGCAGGGAGCCCAACATGGGGCTTGGTCCCAGGACTCCTGAACCATGACCTGAGCTAAAGGCAGATGCTCAATTGACGGAACCACCGAGATACCTCTAGAATACTTCTTTAATTGGGTATTATCTCTGGTGAAGCACTGACAGAAAGATGCAGTTTTGTCATTTCATTAAATGGATGGAAGTGGAGACCTGAAGGGAGGGATAGCAGTGAATGATCTATGGCAAAGAACCAAACATGAAATACGAAGCATCAGAAATTTCTCTTTTACACGTCCTCTTACATGCTTTCATCCACAAAATAGAAAGTTATTAGGGTGTATTGTGCTGCAGATGCACATACATCATAGGAAAGGTTTAATTATACCCCACTGCAGCAGGAAGATTAAATGAGGCATGGGGGTCAGCCATTTCTGTAGAACCTCATGGGGCAGGGAAATAACTCAGGTGCTTTTATTCAGAATCCCAAGTTATGCTTGAATTTCAATGATTCTCATCCTCAGTTTATCATTGGCTCACTTAAATTTGAGTTCATAAGAACATTAACTAGAATATACAAATTAATTCTGGACATAGACATTGCATTATCAAGGTCATTGCTTCCATGGTCATTTTACTGATATCCAATATTTTGGGAGGATATAGTAAAAAAAAAAAAAAAAAAAAAAGATGTTTCTGTACTGTTAAAAAAAAAAAAAAAAAAAGCCCAGCCAAACAAACACCTATATTTCTTCATTTGTGGCCAATGATGCCTTAAAATTGCATGAAGTGGAATAAAGAGTCTAGAGCTGTGGGAAAATGTGCATGGGAGATAGCCAAGGCTGGTTCCACCTTCTGCATTTTTCAATTTGTTTTCTTATCAGCATGCCTATAAACTGGAAAGCATTAGGCATAGACTCATTGATAAGCATATGAGAATTTCTTCCAGTCTCCCTCAACCTTCCTTCAGGGAATCTCTTTTATGAATATAGGAATCCCCATTTGAAATAAAAAGAGTCATAAGACAGATATAAAAACAAATTATTTTAGATCAGAGACTAAGGTGCATATGTACCATGCTTTTTGCAAATCTGTGGAGGGTTGGAAGGGAGGACAGCTAGCTGGGGCAAAAAGAGGGGTTAATTCAGTTTACTCCCAATGTAAAAGACAGTGAAGGGCTTTCCTTAGGAGGGTTTGACTGTTAAAATGTTGAATGCTCTCTGGCAATTAGGATTCCTGGAAGCCAGCAAGAGAAATACTCAGGTTCACTTCAAGAGAAAAGGAATTCCCTCAAAGGATACCTGAAAGGTGTCGGTATCAGTGAGAAGGTTGGAATCACCGGACTGGAAAATGAGCAGGAGTCACAAGGAATCAGACATTGTTGAACACTGGCATGTGTTCAGGAAAATTGGATGAGGATGCTGCAGAAAATATGATGAGGATGCTGAACTGGCAGTGTATCAGTGGGCATTTCGCCTCTGCCTGTGCTGGATCCTTAATGATTTGCTGTTGCTCTTGTGAACAGTTTCTCAACTGCAGCTTTATTCCTTTGAGATTCAGGGTCATAGGTGAGATCACGACCTAGAGATGTTTATCCGGCTTTTTAACTTTATGATTAGAGATCAGGCTCTGCTTTCCCCCAGTACTCCCATAATGTAAGAATCCTCCAAAATAAGACCAAAATAAAAATGGAACTCAGAAATCAGTGGTGATAAGAGAAAAACTGTACATTATATAGCTGATAGAAACAGAAGGTAAAGTCATTAACTTACCTTCTTCAAATGCTTAAGCTTCTTTTTAGGATAACTGGAGAAGATTTTTTTTTTATTGTTGTTATTGTTTGTTTTTTGTTTTTTTTTGAGAAGAATGTTTGATTCTCTTCAAATTATGATATTTTTCTATGGTCAATACTTACTAGTTTCAGTTAGTTTTGGAAAAGTTGAGCATCTGTGTGCAGGTACATAGAACAACATTCGTGATCTCATCTGGGTTTCTTTCATCCTGTAGAACACCAGGAAAAGTATTAACATTACCACTTCACAAAATGAGGACACAGGGGTGCCTGGGTGGCTCAGTGGGTTAAGCCTCTGCCTTCGGCTCAGGTCATGATCCCAGAGCCCTGGCATCGAGCCCCACATCTGGCTCTCTGCTCCATGGGGAGCCTGCTTCCCCCTCTCTCTCTGCCTGCCTCCCTGCCTACTTGTGATCTCTGTCAAATAAATAAAATCTTTAGAAAAAAAAATGAGGACACAGTATCAGAGAAGTGAAGTAACTCAGTTGCCCAGTTTTACAAAGAGCTCTATCAGGATTCGGTCCCATGTCTCTCTGATAGAAATCCCATTTTCCCACACACTTGCTTTTCTTTTTATTTTCCATTTCAGGTTTAACTGCCATGACACATATTAGGCAATCACATTTTTGCCTGAATTGATATCCCCATACATTGGCTTTATTTTTTGTTACCTACCACACCTATATTAATTTGTGTATACTTGTATTGTGAAGTCACATTAGATTGTGAGATCTTATACCTAAGACTTAGCACAGTGCCCAGCATATAAATGGAGCCAGATACATATTTGGTTTATGACAGAGAACTAGAAGAAGGGAAAAAAATGCAAGAAGATGGGTGGTGAAGGAGAAAGGAAAGAGAAGAACATGGGTTAGAGGAGGAAATGGATACACAGTAGCTAGGTCATACAATCCTCTAGCACTTCAGTACATAAGGATATTTTTAGTAATGCAATAATGTTGATGGCTGTCTTCTGTAGGTCCCAGTTTATTACTGGAGGCCCATGAATATTTTTATTAATTTCACTTATCAAAATGTTCTATTTATCATAAAGCCTTCTCTTACCCTCGATGAGTTTGACGGACTGACGTATTTAAAATAGAGTGTGTCGTTGTTACATTTCAACTGATTAGAGTCTGCTGTTAGTTGTCTTTTTGCTTACTTTTATCTGGCGTCCATTTTTCTCCTAAAAAAGCATGGACAAAAGGGCTTTGGAACGGGGAAGTGACTTACATAATTATGAATTTAAGACAAAGGGATATATTTCACTTCTTTGAAAATGCATAATGTTCTGTAAAGGTTTTAGGAAATAAGGACTCTTTGAAAGGGCTTTCTGATATGAATAATTGCAAATGTCAAGGGATGAGAGTTCTCTGATAGTGATTATATCTCTAGAATGTCAGGTACTGGTGCAAAGGTGATATGAATTATTTGAGTGACTTGTTCTATATCCGAGAGATGGTCCTGCAGAGAAATGAAAGCAGTACTCTATAACCCACAGAGAGATTTATTCAAAGCCAAATGTCAGAGGTAATCAAACTATTTAACTTGTGCTCATAGCTTTACTTTGCATTATATAAATGGACACTCAGAATTTATTACATACTGGCAAATTAAGGAAACAGAATTTTTATAAAGTTGAATGATGAACTGTAGTTTTCAGTGAAATATTGGTAATCTTTATGGTAGTATATTAAGTGAATTACGATTCCTAATAAAGTTCTACATATTATTTTTTTCTTTTTCTTTAGGTTTAACTCACATGCAGCAAATATGATTGTTGTGTACACTCCCATGTACACAGTGCTCACAATAGAAAGAGAATATTGTTTATATCCCAGAACCCGAGTTCTCCCTTTTACCTGCCACTATTCCCCTCCAAGGGTACTTTTTACCTTGACTTGCAATATCATGTTATTATAAATAGCACTGCTATGAGCATGCTTGTATATGTGTGTTGATTCTATGTATATATGTAGAAATATATATGTATATATATCCCTGCTCTCCTATATATGTGTAAAACTGTCTATCTGTCTACCTATCTATCTATCCATCCATCTATCATCTATCCATCCATCCATCCATCCATATGCATTTTTGTTAGGATACCCTTCAGATGGAGATGCTGAGTCATAAAGTTATACATATGTTCTGCTGGTGTTATAGAGATTTACAAAGTGTTTACACCAATTTACTCTCCCACCAGGAGTTCTTGAAAGTTCCAGCTTCTTTACATCCTTGGCAGCACTTAACTTTTGGCTCTCATTTTCATTGCAGCTATTCTAATTATAAAACCAAACTACTCCATTTTTTTCTGCTTATATTCTTTCATGTTACCAAAGATTTTAAGTTATATAAATAAAAATGAGGACTTTTTATTTATAAGTTTATACTTAAAAGCTGTAAAGAATTTTTCCTCACAATGTTTCCTAGACTTACATGTTAGCATATTGCTTAAAGAGGAAAATTTTATTTAAATTCAGTGGAACTGGATTCATTAATGGAATATGAATTAAATATTTCAAATATTATATATTACATATTAAAACCATTTTAAGTATCTTGCAACAGTTTATGTGTATGATGGAGTTCAAGGTGGCTTATTTTTTACAGCCTTCCTTTTTGTCTTAATAAAAATAATAGTATGCATAATTATATGTTTTAATACTGTCCATAAGATGAAACTTTCTCATTTATTGAAAAATGGTAACATCTGTCACTAGCAATGACTCCAAATCACTGCAAAATCTTTTGTGTCACTTATTTCCAAAATATTATCTTAAATTAATTTTATTTTTTAAATTTCTTTTTAGATTTAAAAAAAAATATTTAATTGACAGAGATCACAAGTAGGCAGAGAGGCAGGCAGAGAGAAAGGAGTAAGTAGGCTCCTTGCTGAGCAGAGAGCCTGATGCGGGGCTCGATCCCAGGACCCTGAGATCATGACCTGAGCCAAAGGCAGAGGCTTTAACCTACTGAGCCACCCAGGTGCCCCTTAAATTAATTTTAATAGCCAATATTTAGTTTAATATAAATTCTTTTTAAAAATGATAAGCAGGCATGATTGAAAATAGAAAATCTGTTCCTGGTAAAGTAGAAAGCAAAGGTTCCATACAAATTTTGGAGCCAGTGTTGGGTCAGGGAGTATGGTGGGGTTGGAGTATAATTGGTGGGCCAGAAGCCAGAAGGCACCCAGGATTTGGGGGAATGAATGTTAAGATTCTCTATGGTCTGGGGAAAAGGTAAGGACTGCATATGGTTTGAAGGGTATGAAACTAGTATTAAAACTAAAATGATTGACT
Source organism: Taxidea taxus jeffersonii (assembly GCA_003697995.1). Classification (NCBI taxonomy): domain Eukaryota; kingdom Metazoa; phylum Chordata; class Mammalia; order Carnivora; family Mustelidae; genus Taxidea; species Taxidea taxus. The sequence continues at coordinate 8,123 of RCUC01089380.1, forward strand.
CTGGAGAGTGAAGCTTTAAAGGATCCAAGTGAAAGATACTAAAACATTGGAATTGGGATTCACAAACGTTTTAGACATAAGCAGGAAGTCATATTGGGATTAATGACTCCATTTTTATAATTATTGTCCCTATTAAGCAGAATATTTGAATTACCTGCCAGCTGTCTCCCATTTCCACCTTCCATTTATTTATTGCCACCAATTATTATTCTTAGTTACTCACTTGCTCACAAACAACTTAGCAGCTGTCAATTATGGAAAAAAATATAAGATTGGAGCCATTTGACCTAGCATTAAGCTGCTCTGTAGATGGCTACCATCTTTACTTTTAGACAGTCATAGGTATTTAGAGGTGTTCCTGAATCTTAAGGTACAGTTCTTCTAATAGTTCATAGTTGTTTGGCTTTGGATTTAGCTCATTCTGTTCCCTTAGTCTGGCATTTCATCTTCTCTACCTTCCATATCCCTTGAAATCACTCCTTGTCCTTTCTGGCATAATTTAAATTCAGTATCTCATAAATTATGTTCATGAATCACTTCCTCCACCTGACCTCTGCCACTCACGGCTAAGCCTTGTAATATGTATTTTTTCTTCATTGGATTTTCAGAGTTTACCTGCCTGTCTCTCACATAAAATTATAATCTTCTTGAAGATAGGGACTACACGTTAAAATCTTTATAGCCCAGGCACACTTAGCAGAGTACTTTTGAACAACAAATTGTAAATTGGCTTTTAAAAATTTGAAAATTAAACTATTTCATTTATGGAGCATACACATGCAAAAGACTTACCTCAAGGGTGAGCCTAGTGGTGGGTATTAATGAGGGCACATATTGCATGGAACACTGGGTGTTGTACATAAACAACGAATCTTAGAGCACTGCATCAAAAACTAATGATGTATTTTATGGTGACTAACATAACACAATTAAAAAAAAAAAAAAGACTTACCTCAAAATGAATGGCTCCCGACTGGAAGTGATTTTGCCTTTTCCCTCCAGCGAACATTGAATAAAGTCTGGAGACCTTTTTGGTTGTCACAACTGAGAGAAGGGGCTGCCATTGGCATCTTGTATGTAGAAGTAAGGGATGCTGCCAGTCATCTCACAATGTCAGGGTGGTCTTCCACAACCAAGACATATCTAGTCCTCAATGTCAGTAGGTTGAAAAACCCTACTCCAGGTTAGGAAGATACCCTTTATCATTACTTTCAAATTTTTGAAAAATAATAAAAAGAATCACCTACTGTTCATGTAGCCTACATGTCAGACTAACTTCTATATTGCTGTCACTATTTTTTATTAACACTGAATTATTGGTACTTTATTTATACATTGCCATAACCTGTATAATTTACATATGTGTGCAAATCAAGTGTTTTTAGTGTATTTCCCCAGTCTTTTCTGTTTGACTATCTGTTTTTTATTCCTCTCTCTCACTGTATATCCACCTTCCAACACATACATGCATTTTTTAAAATTTTTTTAAAAGATTTTATTTATTTATTTGACACAGAGAGAGATCACAAGCAGGCAGAGCAGCAGGCAGAGATGGGGGGTGGTGAGGCAGGCTCCCTGCTGAGCAGAGAGCCCGATGTGGGGCTCGATTCCAGGACCCTGAGACCATGACCTGAGCAGAAGTCAGCGGCTTAACCCATTGAGCCACCCAGGTGCCCCCACATACACGCATATTAAAAGACTCGCATATATCCTTCCAGAGTCACAGTCATGCATACATATGTTTACGTGAATGCATACATTTGTATATATGCGCAATACATATGTAAATATGTATTTCTATAATTTCTTCATGGGTTTATACATATATATGTTTATAATATTTATGAATATTATAAACCATCCCTGAACCACTGTGGCTGCAGCTGGCTAGACCAACTGCCAAAGGCAAATGTCTTTCATTCCTAACTACCAACTCTCTCCATTTTGCAGAAAGTAACTAGAACACTTCTAGCAAACCAGCTGAGACTAGTCTACAAGAGGGTCTGGGAAATGTGAATTTTGGATTTCTACTGGCCCACATTAGTCAAAGACTGTATAGGGATGGCATGGAGCTTACTACCAACAGACAGTGGCCATGTATATCTGTTAGTGAGATTCCTGCTAGTATAAGTTTGTATTAGTATTGTTATTATTTAGTGCATGAAATCATTTTTTGTTCTGTGTCTTTTGTCCCTTGACAGTATCTCAGTGAAACTCCTCCATGTCAATTCATGCAACATTACTTTGTTTTCCACAAGGCCTGAATGTTACAACCTGATTCAGGTAAATCATAATCCATTCAGGCATTCACGTTGATGGATTTTCCGTGTGACTCTTCTCTTTGGCCATCATAGACAATGTGGAAACAAATATCATACATCAGCATTTTCTATATGTTGGTGCTTCCCCGGCCCCTTACAAGATGAGGTCCCAGGTTTGGGATTGCTGAGATAGACTGTGTTTTGTTTTTAGTTGCCGTATAGATTTCCCATTTGGGCATACTACTTTGTTTTCATAATCAACATAGGAAAGGACTCCATTCACTCTATCCCTGCCAGCAATATCTGTTTTCTGAGATAATTTCTTAATGAGCTCCCCCCC
>RCUC01089381.1:0-19309 GCA_003697995.1 Taxidea taxus jeffersonii
ATCGAGTCCCACATTGGGCTCCTTGCTCGGCGGGGAGCCTGCTTCTCCCTCTGCCTCTGCCTGCCTCTCTCTCTGCCTGTGCTCCCTCTCTCTCTCTGACAAATAAATGGATAATAATAAAAAAAAAAAGATGCTCACTGGTGTTGGTGGAGCTGGGATTGGAACCCAGGTCTGCCTGCCTCAGAGCCCATTGTGCATCTGCACTCCACTAGATTGCCTAGCCCTGCCATTCCAGTTTTTGGAACAACCAAAATGGCTGTTTGTTCCAGAACTCCTTTGTTTTGGAAATCGATGTGGAGCAAGTGGACACAGAAAGAAAATCTAACTCCATGGCACAGGTGCTCTGGGTGCCAGAGCATCTGGACTTTGCTTGACTTCTCCTTGGAACCTTCTGATTTCTGGATGCTTCTGATTTTTCTGGCCCCTTGTTGGCCATACATGTTTGGATGTGTTAATTGTTGCGTCAAAGTTTTAAAGGCCTTTTGGTTTTCATCGTTCTTTTTAATGACCTCCAGGGCCTTCCGGAGTGCCGCTGAGGCTCGGATTTTTTCCCACCTCCTTTTCTGCTGCTCATTTCTCTGTCTTCTCACAAATACTCTTAGGTTTCCAGGAAATGAGAGTGACTTACATTTGCTGTCCCTTCCTGCGTTTGCCTGCACGCAGACCTTGGCTCAGGCTGTTCCTGTTGCCTTGAAGTTTCTTTTCTCATCTTAGATGCACACCTCCAAATCCTGCCCATCTTTCAAAAGCCCTACCTGCATGCCCGTCCTCTAGGAGGCTCCCTTGGATCACACCACACCCCTGTGAGTGTAGTCTCCCCTCATCACATTCTGTGCCCACCTGCGAGGGCACCAATCCCTTGGAGGGTAGTTATGTAGTTCCTGGACACACTTCTCTTAAAGGACCTCCTTCAAGGCAGGGCCTGTATCCAGTTTATTTCTCCATCCCTCCCATTGCCTGGTCTAAAATCTATGTCAATAAGTGTGAAATGGATACATGATTCCCTTTCCTTCTTGAGGACTCTAGAGTGCTGGTCTGCCCTGTGCCAAGCTTAACGATCTTATGCTTGCAACAGCCTGACTTCTTAAAGACCCCAGACGCTACCAACAACATCCCCTTTATTTGGGGCTTAATGTCATGTAATCTCCCACTGAAGCAAGGCAGACATTCATCTGAAGTTCCTGCCTCCCACCCCCGACTTCTCGCCCCCTTTCCCTCTCACTCTTTCAGCTTGTGGGAGCTCGGAGGCTTCAGCTTACCTGGACGAGTTGCGTTTGGCTGTGGCTTGGAATCGTGTGGACATTGCGCAAAGTGAACTCTTCCGGGGGGACATTGAATGGCGGGTGAGGGGGCAGGCCTGGGGGGCTGTGGGTCCTGACAAGGGGGATGCACTCTCCTCCCTACCTGACTTCTTCTGCATCTGGCTCTGTCTTCCATTATTGTCTGGCCTTCTCTTAATCATCCATCTGTTCCCATCTTGCTTCCCATCCATCCATCCATACATCCATACATCCACCCACCCACCCACCCACCCATCACTCATAGCTCTGTACCCCATCTCTTGTCCTTAACGTCTGACCTCACCTGGCATTCTGGCTGTGTGCTCATCTCTTTCCCCATCCATCATGCCCCCGCCAGTCCATCCACCTGGAAGCCTCCCTCATGGACGCCCTCCTGAATGACCGGCCGGAGTTCGTGCGTCTGCTCATCTCCCATGGCCTCAGTGTGGGCCACTTCCTGACCCCGGAGCGCCTGACCCAGCTGTACAGTGCAGCGCCCCCCAACTCGCTCATCCGCAGCCTTTTGGACCAGGCGTCCCATGGCACAGGCACCAAAAGCCCAATCTTTAAATCCTCTGTGGAGCCCCGACCCCCTGACGTGGGGCAGGTGCTACGAATACTGCTGGGGGAGATGTGCGCACCGAGGTACAGCGCGGGGGGCGCCGGGGATCCCCACCAGGGACAAGGCTGCAAGGAGAGCGTAAGGACGAGGCCCGCGAGCCTGGGGGTGGGGGGTCGGGGGGTCGGGGGCAAGCACTGAAGGATCTGGGGGTTTGCCCCTGGACGGGGGTGGAGCTGGTGGTTGGGCGGAGTCAGGTGCCGGTCCTCAACACGCCTCCCTCGCCTGCAGGTGGGTCTGCTCTCCGACAGGGCCCCCTCTGAGCTCATGCTGGACGCCATCTTCGGGCAGGCCTCCTGGAGTGACCTGCTCCTCTGGGCGCTGCTACTGAACAGAGCTCAGATGGCCGTGTACTTCTGGGAGATGGTGAGTGCTGCTTTGGTCTCGGACTCTACTTTCTTCTGTATTCCTGTCCTTTATCCCTGCTGGACCCCAGTGCCTGAGCAGAAAGAGTCCCCGACCTCCAGCATCACCCCGGCCCCCCTCCCGGCCTCCCCTCCATGCCGAACTGTGACTCCACCTGCTACTTCTTCTTACCCCCCAATATCGTGCAGTTCTCGTAACTTGGGTTTTCCGTTAGCAACACATATTGGGTGTTTCCCCTTGTTCATACCTGAGAACCAGTCAAGTCCTCTTGGAATGGTTCCCGGTATGGGGAAGTTCCACGGTATCCTGGAGCTGATGGGGAGTCATTTAAACGTAGTTACACTTGCACACTAGAGGCAGGGACACCAGCTAAGAAGGTAGATCTGGAAGCTTCCAGGAAGCCAAGGTGGGGGCCTGGACTAAAAACAGGTGGGACGGAGGCATTGGGACACATTTGGGAAGTTTGAGAAGAAAAAAAGTTCATAGGAGTCATAGGATTTGAGTGGAATCTAAGAGAGAACCTATTTTTATGCTATAGAACTATCTTGATGAGGGCCATGTGGGTGGCTCAGTCAGTTAAGCGTCTGCCTCCAGCTCAGGTCATGATCCCAGGGTCCTGGGATCAAGCCCTGCATCAGGCTCCCTGCTCAGTAGGGAGTCTGCTTCTCCCTCTGCCCCTCCCCCTGCTTGAGTGTACACGCTCTCTCTCTCTCTCCCTGCCTCTCAAATAAATAAAATCTTAAAAAAAAAGAAAAAGAAATATCTTGACAGGACTTCTTTAGCTTTGGGTTGTTTTTAAACCCTCAAGTCACGGGTTAAATATAGATTATCTTTCACTGAGGTAAATTTCATATAACATAAAATTCACCATTTGAACCACTTAAAATTGTATGATTCCGTAGTAGCCTTTAGCACACTCAGTGTTGCGCCATGTCTGTCTGGTTCCAGAACATTTTCGTCATCCCAAAAGGAAACCTCATACCCAGTTAGCACTCGGTCCCCACTGCCTCCTCTCCCAGCCCCTGGCAGTGACTAAGCTGCTCCCCATCCCTATGGACTTTGGACTTGCCTCTTCTGGATGTTTATGGAACAGAATCTTCTGTAGGTGGCCCTTTGCTCTTGATTTCTTAGGCTCAGCATAGTGTTTTCACAGGTCATCCAAGCTGCAGGGCGTATCTGCACCTCATTCCTTTTGTTACTGAATAATATTCCATTTGTCAACATGTGACATTTTGTTTCTCCATTCACCTCTTGATGGTCGCATGGGTTGTTGGGTCTTTTCTGCTATTGTGAATAACAGTGCAAGGAACATTGGTGTGCACGTATCTGCTTGAGTCCCTGCTCTCAGCTGTTTTGAGGACACATCGAGGAATGGGGGTGCTGGATCAGGTAATTTTAGGTTTAAGTTGTTGCGGAACCACCATACTGTCTTCCACTGTGGCCGCACCCTTTTACATTCCCACCAGTGAGGCACAAGGGTTCCAATTTCTCCACATCTCTGCCAACACTTGGTATTTTTGGTTTGTTTGTTTTTTTGTAATTGCCGTCCTCATGTGGTTTTGACCTGTTTCCTTAATGATTGGTGACATCGAGCAACTCTTCATGTGCTTATGGACCATCTGTGTATCTTTTGAGGAATGTTTGTTTCAGTCCTTTGGGGGCCCTCCCCTTTTCTTTTGAGAAAGAAAGTGAGTGAGTGGGGAGGGGGAGAGGGGGAATCTTTTTTTTTTTTTAAGATTAAAAAAAATTATTTGACAGAGATCACAAGTAGGCAGACAGGCAGGCAGAGGGAGAGGGGGAAGCAGGCTCCCTGCTGAGCAGAGACCCTGATGTGGGGCTTGGTCCCAGGACTCTGAGACCATGACTTGAGCCAAAGGCAGAGGCTTAACCCACTGAGCCACCCAGGCACCCCGGAGAGAGGGAATCTTAAGCAGGCTCTACACCCGGCATGCAGCCCAACGTGGGGCTCAAGCTCATGACCCTGAGATCATGACTAGAGCCCAAATCAAGAGTCAGATGTTTAACTGACTGAGCCACTCCTGCCCCCTGCTTTGCCCATTTTTAAAATTGGTTTGTTTGTTATTTTCTGTGGCTGCATTGTATGAGTTCTTTATATCCTCTGGATATTAATCCCTTATCAGGTATATGATTTGCAGCTCCCTTCTCCTTTGCTGTGAGTTGTCTTTTAACTCAGTTCATAGTGTCTTTTTTTTTTTTTTAAGATTATTTATTTATTTATTTGACAGACAGATCACACAAGTAGGCAGAGAGGCAGGCAGAGAGGGGAGGGGAGAAGCAGGCTCCCTGCCAAGCAGAGAGCCCAATGCGAGACTTGATCCCAGGACCCTGGGATCATGACCCGAGCCGAAGGCAGCGGCTTAACCCACTGAGCCACCCAGGCATCCCTCATAGTGTCTTTTGATTCACAAAAGTTTTAAATTTTGATCAAATCCAATTTGTTTGTTTTTGTTTTTGCTTTTGGTGTCATGTCTAAGTAACCATTGCCAAATCCAAGGTCATGAAGTTTTATTCCCAGGTTATCTTCTGAGGGCTTTATCGTTTTAAAATTATATATATTATCATTATTTAATCCTACTTGTTAATCTTACTGAGATTTCTTTTGTGTGATGAGTCACTTCTCTTTGGCTGGTTTCAAGATTCTCTCTTTGTTTTTGGCTTTTGACAATGAAAAAAAAAAAAGATTTTATTTATTTGACAGAGAGAGACACAGCCAGAGAGGGAACACATGCAGAGGAAACCGGAGAAGGAGAAGCAGGCTTCCCCCTGTGCAGGGAGCCCGATGCGGGGCTTGAACTCAGGACTCTGGGATCATGATCTGAGCCAAAGGCAGACACTTAACAGCTGAGCCACCCAGGCTCTCACCCCCAGCTTTTGACAATTTGATGATAATGTCTTTCTTTCTTCCTTTTAAAGATTTTATTTATTTATTTATTTATTTATTTATTTGACAGAGAGATACATAGCGAGAGAGGGAACACTAAGCAGGGAGAGTGGGGGAGGGAGAAGCATGCTTCCCGCCAAGCTGGGAGCCCCATGTGGGGCTCGATCCCAGGACCCTGGGATCATGGCCCAAGCTGAAGGCAGAGGCTTAACAACTGGGCCACCCAGGTGCCCTGATCATAATGTTTTTCCAGTGTGAATCTCTTTGAAAATTTATCCTGCTTTGTTTTCTTTGCTGTTGGAAGTGCAGATTCATGTCTTTCATCAAAATTTGGGAAGTTTTAGTCCCCAAAACTCAAAATATCTTTATATTTTGAAACATTTTTAATATTTTGAAATATTCTGGGACGCCTGGGTGGCTCAGTTGGTTAAGCGGCTGCCTTCGGCTCAGGTCATGATCCCAGCATCCTAGGATCGAGTCCCACATCGGGCTCCTTGCTCAGCAGGGAGCCTGCTTCTCCCTCTGCCTCTGCATGCCACTCTGTCTGCCTGTGCTCGCTCTTGTGCTCTCTATCTGACAAATAAATAAATAAAATCTTAAAAAAAAAAACCACTCTAAAATTTTGAAATATTCTTTTTTAGCCCTTTCTCCCTGTCTTTTTCTTTTGGGACTCCCATTATGCATATATTGGTATGGTTGATGGTACCCCACATGTATCTTCAGGTCTGCATATTTTTCTTCTTGTTTTTTTTTTTTTTTTCACCCAAACCAGATAATCTCAACTGATCTATCTTCAACTTCATGTGTTCTTTCTTCTGCCTCCTCAGAGCTGCTGTTGAGCCCTGCTAGTGAATTTTTCATTTCAGTTATTGTACTTTTTAGCTCCAGAATTTCTACTTGGTTCCTTTTTGATAATTTCTGTCTCTTTGTTCCTATTCTTTGTTTAGTAAGACATCCTTCTCCTGGCTTTCTTTCATTTTTGTCCATGATTTCCTTCAGCTCTTTGGGCATGTGTGAAGCAATTGATTTAAAGTCTTTGTGCAGTAAGTCCAAAGTCTGAGCTTGACAGAGATGGTTTCTATTGATTTCTTTTCTTTTCCTTCCTTCTTTCTTTTTTTCTATTATTATTATTATTATTATTCATTTCTTCCTGGGAGTATGCCATAGTTTCTTGTTTCTTTGCAAGCTTCATAGTTTTTTTATTGAAAACTGGACATTTTGAAAATTATAATGTAGCACCTCTGGAAACCAGCTTACCCTTTCCTTTGGGATTTGTTGTAGCTTGCTATGAGCTATTGGAGGTGGTATTTGGTTAGTGACTTTTCTACACTATTTGTGTAAAGGCTGTATGCTTTGTCATGTGTGGCCACTGAAGTCCCTGTTCTGTTAGCTAAGTGGCCAGCTAGTGACTCATCAGAGAATTCCTTAAGTGCCCAGGCTGGGCTGGGGGAGCAAAACACTGCTGGGTTGACGACGGGCTCCACGTCAGAGCTGTATTTCAATACTCAGGCAGGCTGTTTACAGTTCTGTCTTAGCCTTCACTTCCTGCTTTTGCTGAGGTGAAAGTTCAGCAAGAGGTGAAAGCTCAGGGTTTTCTTTGGTCTTTTTTTTTTTTTTAATAAACTTTTTAATCTTTTTTAAAAGATTTTATTTATTTATTTGACAGACAGAGATCACAAGTAGTCAGAGAGACAGGCAGAGAGAGAGGAGGAAGCAGGCCCCATGCAGAGCAAAGAGCCCACTGTGGGGCTCAATCCCAGGACCCTGGGATCATGACCTGAGCCGAAGGCAGAGGCTTTAACCCACTGAGCCACCCAGGCGCCCCACCCTGCCTGTTATTCTTGGCGTCAGTCAGCTGAGGCTAATGCATTTGTCTCGAAATACTTTCAAACACCACCTGGGGAGCCCTTCCTGTTTGGGGAAAAGCCCCAAGAACAGTGAAACGAAGATGAGCCCTTGAGCTGACCCTCCAGGGACAGCTAAGTCCACACGGGCAAGCACGGTGATTTGAGAGTCAGATCTGAATTATCCCTTCTGGTCGCAGCAGCTGGCACCGAGAGTGTGGGCTGTGCCCTCCAGGCTGCCCTGGAGCTGCGGAGCTGACAGCACTAGTTCACATGTCACAGGGCTCTTTCGATGAAACTTGGTGTTTTCTCTCCTCATTGAGCTTTCTCCTATTTGTTGTAAGTTTTATGTTCGGTTCTGGAGCTCTGAGAAAGTTGCCTCTGACAGCTTTTGGCAGCTTCTCTGTTGCTTTTGTGGAGAGACGCAGTCTTGAAGTTCTCTACTCTGGCATTTTAGGTGACATCGCCAGCCGCTTCCTGACCGGTCTCTAACCTCTGCTGTCATTCTAACTCTGTCTCAGCCCTCAGTCCCCCGACAACCTGACTTTGGACATTTTTCACCCGATGACCACCGGCTTCTTCCAGATTCATCTACAAACACTACCTCATCCTTGGCCACTGATGACCCTGGTTAATTTCTGACTTCTGGTTCTTTCCCTTTCCCTTGACCACAGGTTTGCCCCCCTCCCCGTCCCCTTCCGTGAACCTCTCTGAACTCTGCCTGTGACCCCTCTCCCTGCCTCTCCAGGGCTCTAACGCCGTGGCCTCAGCTCTTGGGGCCTGCTTGCTGCTCCGAGTGCTGGCACGCTTGGAGTCTGAGGCTGAGGAGGCAGCACGGAGGAAGGACCTGGCGGCCAAGTTTGAGGGTCTGGGCGTTGGTGAGTAAGGCAAGGGTGTGTGGGGGCGGGGGGCAGGGAGCGGCCGTGCAGGCGCTTGTGCATCTCCCCACTCCTCTTCTCCCAGCCCTGTGCCTTCCCCCTCAATCCCCTCATCTTTCCCCTCACACCATGTCCTCACTTCCTTTCTTCCCTCCCATGTAAATCTCCCATCGCCAGACCTTTTCGGTGAGTGCTACCGCAGCAGCGAGAGGCGGGCCGCTCGCCTGCTCCTCCGCCGCTGCCCGCTCTGGGGGGACGCCACTTGCCTCCAGCTGGCCATGCAGGCTGATGCCCGTGCCTTCTTTGCCCAGGATGGGGTACAGGTAAGCACCTGAGACGCCAACCCTCCACACGGTTCCCACCTGGAAACTTCGGGAAGTATGGAGGAGAAGCCCCTGCCATTGTGGGCAGTGAATGGCCTGGACTGGCCTCCCCTCCTCCCGGAGACCACCCGTCCTCCAGAAACTCTCTCCCAGAAGGGCTGCACTTGCCAGAAGAAGGCCCACCCCCTGCCACAGGAAAGCCAACCTTCCCGCAGCAAAGCCCACCCTCCTCAAATGTTCCATTCCTGAACAGAAATTCCTGGTGGCCACCGGAAGTCCCATCTGTCACACAGGAAGTCCTCCCACTCCCACAGGAAATCCCATTTCTCCCAAAGGAAGCCCTTCATCATCTATAGGAAGTCCTTCCCACTTCCTTAAGGGGACCTTGGTTCCAGGTCTCAACAATTAGAATGACCTCACTGATCAACTACCTATGTTTTAGGCATAGACAAACTTTGGCTTAGGGAGGATTTCCCCTAGGAAATCCTCTCCTTCAGGAAACCCTGCTTGCCCCATGTCTCTCCCATCATGTCCATCCTGACATCTTAAAACCCTTCTCCGGATCCTTAATGTAGATCTGATAAGGGCTGACACCTGGCTGGCTCAGTGAGTTACCGCACGCCACTGGATCTCAGGGCTCAGGTCCCACACTGGGTGTAAAGCTTAGTTAAAAAAATCTGTTGGGCTCAGAGTCCCACCCTCAGTACAGGAAGTCCATGTGCCACAATAGGAAGCCCCATCCTCACTGGTCAGAATGATTTGGCTGGCATTTCATGTACTTACCCAGAGCTTTTGCTTCGAATAGTGGTTAAACTCGTGGATTCCAGCCTGGGCCTCTTCCTTAACCTCCCCGTGTGCCGTCTGTGGAAAGAGAGAAAATAGCATTACCGTTCTAGGAGTGTGGTGAGAGGGAAGTGGGCTAACCTATGTGAAGTGTTTAGCCCGGTATCTAGCATATTGTGTTAGTAAATGGTGGCTGTTTAACTCTGCCAGCTAAAACCTTGGACAGGTCATCCTCACCTTTGACCTCCTGGCCCCCATCCCCAGTAGTTACGGTTGCCATATTGAGCCCTTGCGCTGGTGCTGCAGCCGTGGCCCAGTTCTGGCCTGGGGTCTTCAGAAAGGGGCTGTGGGGGAGATTCAGGCTCCTAATCCTCCTCACACCCCACAGTCTCTGCTGACACAGAAGTGGTGGGGGGAGATGGACAGCACCACTCCCATCTGGGCCCTGGTTCTCGCCTTCTTTTGCCCCCCACTCATCTACACCAACCTCATCACCTTCAGGTCAGTCCTGGGATTAGAACGGCAGGAGGGGGTGCTCAGTTTCTCCTTCCTGCTCACTTCTGGCTGCCTTCCTACTTGGTCTGTCCAGTGCTTCCCCTCCCTGTTTGCTCTCTTTCCCTCCCCCAGGCTGGGGGCATGTCTGGGAGGTGAGCTCCTGGGGGGCTCTTTGCAGTGCCTCTGGGGAGCAGTTCCTCTGCCCTCTGGCCATGGCCCTGGGGGAAGGTCTCTTTGGGCTGACTCTGGAAAGCGCCTCCCTGTCTCCCTGCCATGCCTCTGGGTGAAGAGGTTTGGGTCTCTTTCTGGAGAATTCCTCTTCCACTCACCCCTGCCCCCATTCCTCACTCTGTGCTTTTCTCCCTGCCAGGAAGTCAGAGGAGGAGTCCGTACAGAAGGACCTGGCATTTGACATGGATCGGGGCCTCAATGGGGAAGGCCCTGTTGGGTGAGTGAGGTGGGGTGAAGTGAGGTGGGGCACCCTGGGCAGCTTCAGGAGCACCGGGTGCTGGCAACAAAGCCAGAGGGGAGAAGTAGAGCTTCGGGGGGTGATGGCTTCATGAAACCACTGAAGATGCCAAGGAAGTTTCCCAAATGCCAAGCTCGAGACTTGGGTCAAGGTTTGGTTCTGCCACCGAGGAGGTCCTCTTGGGAAACCAGTTTCCTTCATGCTACACGTACTTTCATCTCACTGTAGCAAGTGGAATCAGGTGGATTTGCTTCATTTAGAGATCTTCCATCTTGTTGTTTTTTTTTCTTTCTGACTCCAAGGGTCTTTGCTCTTAAATCTCTGTGCTGGGGTACCCAGGCCTAAGCAAGTATCTATCAAACGTCTGATAAGGCCGCAGAGTGGAGGTGCTGAGGGACTTGGCTGTGAGCCGAACAGACCTGGGTTCAAATCTTGACTTTGACCGTAGAAGTGACTTCACCCCAAGCCTCAGGATTCTTTTCTGTAAAATGGATGTGTGTGGAAAGTTGTGCCTCTGTCAGTTAGGTTGGGCAGGGTGCAAAGGAGCACAGCTAGGGACACCGAGTGGTGTAGCCAGGTGAGTGTCTGACTCTGGGTTTCAGCTCAGGTGATCTCAGGGTTGTGAGATCGAGCCCTGCATTGGGCTCCATGCCCTGTGTGGAGTCTGCTTGCGATTCTCTCTCTCCCTCTCTCTGCACCTCCCACTTGTGCTCTCTCTCTCTCTAAAATAGGTAAATAAATCTGAAAAAGAAAAAGAAAGCATCCTACACTCTCAGTGACTGTCAACAACGAAGGCTTACTCCTCCTGCCCCATTTTTGGGTTTTCTGTGTCTTGGCTCCATTCTGTTTTCCACTTTGGGATGAGTGAGCCCCTCCGAGATGGGATGTTGCTGGTCTCATAGCAGAGGGAAAAGAGAAATGGCAAACCAGGTACTTACTCTTATAGCATCATGTGGAAGGGACACATGTCACTTGTGCCCACATCTCATGGCAAAAGTGAGGCATATGGTAATTCCTTAGCTCCTGATCCTCCCACCAAGAGGGAACCAAAATATTCTGTGTGGAGTAGCTCAGTGTGCCCAGTGCCTGGGGGGAGCAGCCGGGAGAGAATGTGTAGAATGCATCATGGCGTCTGGCGCACATAGTAAGGAGTCAGTTAATGGAATATCTTATTGATCCGTGTCTCAGTTATTTTGCTGAGTGGTGGGTATGAGCATCAGGGTCTGAATCTCTGGTAGTGGAGAAAGAGAGGAAGAGGCCCACATTTATGTTTCTCTTTGTACCCTCCTTCTCTACTTTAGCTATGTAGTGAGAAAAGGAAAGGACGCTGGCCCCTAATATTCCAGAAGGAAAATGTTTCAGGTAACTGTTAGAAGCATGGTCAGAAGCCAGAAGTCTGTAAGACCCACTACATGCCTCAAGGAGCAGTCAAATTGAAATATATATATGTAAGCATGTTTTTCTGAGACAATGCACAATGAATTCAATATGTTTGTCAAGATAGAAGAGAAAACTAAGAAACGAGTTGGGACCACTGAAAAAGGTTGGGTAGAAGTCCCCAGTGTCAGGATCCATCATGATGTCCTTGCCCAGGGAGTTCCCAACTTTTGCATCAGGATGATGATGACAGTGACGGTGACGACAGCTGATGCTACAGAACACTTACAGAAGGTAGCCAGTGTGCTAAATCCTTTTGAAAAACAGCTTATTTCATTTTCTCAACAAGCCTATGCAGTAGGGTCTGTTATCATCCCCATTTCACAGTTGAAATCACCAAGGCACTAAGTCACTTGCCTCAGCTCATGTGACTGGTAGGTAGTAGAGTTGGGATTTGAACCCAGATCTTGTTCCTGAAGCTGTGCTCTTAGCCACTGGGAAGCGCCACCTCCATGGTGAGCTTTGTAAAAGGACAGATTCCTGGATCCTTCCCCAGGGAGGCTCAAGATGGGCCCCGAATCTGTGCGGCCTGGTTGGGCCTGATTCAAGATGGCGGATGGCAGGAAGCATTCTGACCGCACGTTCTCGTTCCCAGGGCCCCGCAGAGGAGGAAATGTAAAATACCACGTCTGTTTGCCCTCGGTAGGGAACTTTCTGTCCTCTCTTTATCGCACTTTCTTTAGCTTTTATAATACTCTCCTCTTGTTTTCTTGAGAACAGCTTTACTGAGATAAAATCCACATATCATTCAGTTCACCCATTTAAGCTGTTACAATTCAGTGTTGTTTTTTTTGTTTTTTTTTTTAAAGATTTTATTTATTTATTTGACAGACAGAGATTACACAAGTAGGCAGAGAGTCAGGCAGAGAGGGGAGGGGAGAAGCAGGCTCCCTGCTAAGCAGAGAGCCCGATGTGGGACTCGATCCCAGGACCCTGGGATCATGACCTGAGCCGAAGGCAGCGGCTTAACCCACTGAGCCACCCAGGCGCCCCAATTCAGTGGTTTTTAGTATATTCACAGAATTGTGCAGTTGTCACCACAATCCATCTTAAAACATTTTTGTCACCATCAGAAGAACCGCTGTACCTCTTCATGGTCACTCCGTATTCTTCCCCTCCCCCCAACCCTCAGTGGCCAATAACTGGCTTTCGTCCCAAAGAACTTCCCACCTGCCATATGGTCTTCTATGATGGGTCTCACTAACCCACATCTTGCTTTCACAATCACTCCAAGTTGTGGCTCGCATTGGTGCGCCATTCCTTTTCAGCACTAAATAACGTTCCGCTGTATGGATAGACATTTTATGTATCTGTTTGGGCTGATGCACATTTGATCAGTTGACGGACATTTGGGGTGTTTCCACTTTGGGTATCTTTCTACTTGGTTTATGGGAAGAAGGTGCCTCCCCAAGCCAGTTTACCTTCCGTTAGCTGGTTGAGTTTGTTATTATTTGTTATTATTCATCCTGTTAGCTGGTTGAGTTTGCTACTATTCGTATTATTCATTTTGGCGTTTGAGGTCAGAATGAAGAGTCAGGATGAAATTGGGACAGAGGGTCAGAACTCGGACAAGAAGGGTCAGAGAGAGGAGCGGGCCAAGGAGGTCAGCTGCTCGCTCCAAGGTCAGCTACAGGGAGCACCGGGCTGGACGACCTGACATCAGAATCTGTGGGTCAGAAGTTAATACTCAGGCAGGGGCTTTCAAACCGGAGGAGCCGAGCTCATGAAGGTGAGGGGGTCGGAGGTCAGGTGGAGGGTCCAGAGTCAGACATAGAGTCAGAGGCTGTGAAGGTGAAAGAAGAGGGATCCGGAGTCAGAAGCCAGACCAGGGTCAGAGGTCATCCCGAGGCCCCAGAGGTCGGAGGGTAGAGAAGGTCAGAGGTGGAAGGTCGGCAGTCTTGACGGTAGGAGATCTTAGAGGTCAAAGATTAGATATTGGGGTCAAAAGTCAAGGAGATGGTTGACCGGGGATTTGGTTGCAGGTCAAGCAGGGTTAGAGCTCAGATGTGAAAGGTGAGAGGGCCTGATGACAGGGAAGAGGGGCTCGGAGGTCAGACTGAGCCCTCCTCCCTTCCCCCTCTCCCCAGGCTGGCAGAGCCCCCCAAGAAGACGCCCGGGCGGGTGCTGGGACGGCCCAGGCGCAGGGGCTGCTGCGGGGCGTGTCCCCCACGCCTGCGCCGCTGGCCCCAGTTCTGGGGGGCGCCGGTGACCGCCTTCATGGGCAACGTGGTCAGCTACCTGCTCTTCCTGCTGCTCTTCGCGCGGGTGCTGCTCGTCGACTTCCAGCCCGAGGCGCCCGGCGCGCTGGAGCTGCTGCTCTACTTCTGGGCCTTCACTCTGCTCTGCGAGGAGTTCCGGCAGGGCCTGGGCGGCGGCTGGGGCAGCCTGGCCACCCGGGGACCCGGGCCCGGCCCCCAGCAGGCCCCGCTGCGCCGCCGGCTGAGCCTCTACCTCGCCGACACCTGGAACCAGTGCGACCTGGTGGCCCTCACCTGCTTCCTCCTGGGCGTGGGCTGTCGGTGAGTGTCCCCGCCACCCCGCCGGGCCGGAGCCAACCCTGCTTCCCCCTGAAACACACACCAAAGCCCCTTCTTGACCGACAGCTCCGCCTCCGGGGGCCCCACGAGAGTTCGCTCACACCTGGGCACCGGGCTTTAGGGGCCGCGGCTGCTGTTTTCCTAGATCTGCAGGTTGGCGGGCTTTTCTCTGGTCCCCACACCTGGCCCTGCGGCGGCCCGGGAGCCCGCTGAGCAGTCTTCCCCCCAGACGCCCCGCCAGGCGGGGGCGCCACGCTCACCTTCCCCGCTCTGCCCCCGCCTCTGTCCCCCTCTCCCGCCCGCCCCTCCGCCCAGCCTCCAGGATGCCTCTGCCCTCGTGTGGGTCCCCGCCAGGCTCCTTCTACTCTCAGAGCTGCCCCGCAGCCCCGCACCCAGTCGTGGGGGCGCTGCCCGGTGGCCACCCGCCCAGCTCTGCAGGCCCGCGCCCCACTCCTTTCTCTGCATCCAGGCTCCAGCCCCTCCAGCGGCTCTGAGCGGATTGCAGTGATTATAATAATCCGAGTTATCCTCGTAATCATAACACTGTAACCCGAACTGGACCAGTGGGATGAGCTCTTAACCAAGGCACGGTTTTCCAGGTTCCGCAAACTTCCTGGATCAGTTTTATCCGCAGGGCAGTTAAACTCATTCCAGCCATTTTCGGTTTCAGTTTCTGAAATTATCTCAACTTTGTTAATTATTATTTGGGGTAAATCCTACAAACATTTGGCTCATCGTTGGTGTTGTCTGCATCGAATTTTGCCAAAATCTAGGTTCTGTGCTTGCGAATTTTACATTGTGGCTTTAATGTCATTCGGGTCCAGACTTCCTGGGTCAAATTTTATAGATTCACATTTTTTTTTAAGGTTTAAAAAATCTTTTAAGTCATCTCTACCCCCAAAGTGGGGCTGGAACTCACAGCTCTGAGATCTAGAGTTCCCAGGTGGTGCCCAAGAGCCCGCCAGGCGCTCCTACAGATTCACGTGTCACTGGGGAAGTTTGAATGTTTTCACCTTTTAATCCATAAAAACCTTGACTGTTCCTGCTTACTTCTTAGCTAATTATAAAAAACAAATTTTCAGGAATTCACCTCAGATATTTTCTGTTGCCAAGACGGGGCTGTGTCATGTTAATTCATTTCTTCCGTGGCTTCCAGATCATACTGTGTGGTGCCCAGAGAGAGGGCAAAGGGCACGTCAAAACATCCTTGGGAACATGGATGTTTTGGGTCTTGGCATGTCATGTCTTCGGGTCTTGGCACATGCTGTTCCCCCTTCTTGAAACACTCTTCCCCCTTCTCCTTGGCCAAGCCAATGCCTACACTTCCTTTAGGCCTCGGCTTTGCCGCCTCCATCTCTGGAAGTCTTCCCTTATCCTCCTGACTCTGGGTCCTTCCCAGATGATGCTCTCAGTACAGCTTATGCGCTCTCCTTCCTTGCGGAAGATTCTAAACTCAAGACACATCTGTCTCGGGGCACCTGGGGGCTCAGTCCATTAAGCATCTGCCTTCGAGTCAGGTCATGATCCCGGGTCCTGAGATCAAGCCCCGCATTGGCTCCCTGCTCAGCGGGGATCCTGCTTCTCCCTCTGCCTGCTGCTCCCCCTGCTTGTGCTCTCTCTCTGACAAATAAATAAATCTTATGGAAAAAAGATATTTAGCTCATCTCCCAGCAACTGAAAATATCTTTGAAATATAGCCTATTACCAAAGAAATGCAGAAATATGTCCTCAGTGGACAAGATTAAAGAAATGAGGAACACACAACAGAAACCAAGTCTTTCCAAGATTCCCCACTTTCTCTCTGTGTCTGAGGTTGGTGCATTTTCTGCTTGTTCTTTTTCTGTGTTTTTACATGGACAGATACACATACTTTTGTAAACGAAGGACATTATATTTCATGTATTTTTCTGCAACTCTTTTTCCTTTTTAATATGTCCTGACATGCTTTCCTTATCAGTGTTTGCAAAGATACCTTAGCCTTTGAAAATGTGGCATCAAATTCCAGAAGAAGGGGTTTCGACCATTGTTGGCTAAAGATCAGACAAGACAGACTTCTCCTTACCAGATTGAAAGGAATAAATGAATTCTTTTCAGAAGGCAGTGAGACAAAAATTCTAAACTTCAAGAGGTAGAAATCAAGCCAAAAGTCTGGCCACAAAGTCTCATTTTCTACTCAAGGTAACATGACGTTATAATCAAATACCAGCTGATGAAGTTTCTTTTCATTTTATTTATTAACTATTATTATTATTATTTTATTTTCTAAAGTCCTAGCAGTTAGGACACTGCTCCTGTGAGGAGAGTAGACAAAGAGCTTTGTGGACACAACCTAGTGACTATTTCCAAGGACGGAAGGGACGTGACACCCGGTTTTATAATCTGGATCGTTAACAGCAGTGACTCCCTACCTGTCTCCACTGACAGAGGCTTCCTCTGTGCTATTAGAGATGCTACAAAGTAACTCGGCATGAATAATTTATTCCAAGAGCAAGATAAGAGAGTTATGCAGGACACTATGCTTCTGTTTCTCTTACATTTTGATTAAAGTATCGTTTGAGATGAAAGGGCCATGTGCTATCATGCTTTAGGAATACCAGTGATATTTTATTTTTATTTTAAGATTTTTTTTTATTTATTTGACAGAGACACAGTGAGAGAGGGAACACAAGCAGGGGGAGTGGGAGAGGGGGAAGCAGGCTTCCTGCCAAGCAGAGAGCCCAGTGTGGGGCTCGATCCCAGAACCTTGGGATCATGACCTGAGCCGAAGGCAGAGCCTTAACCCACTGAGCCACCCAGGCGCCCTAAGGGTACGTATATTCTTGGCATGGATAGATTTCCTTGTAGAATAGCTCCACCCACATACACGCCCATCATCAGGGTAAGAGGGTGCCCCCTGGAGGACGTGCTTGATAGACAATACCAGGTATTTTTAGGCTTTAAAATTTTGTAGCTCTCAATTTAACCTTTAGATTTTTTTCTGTCTTTTTTCCATTCTGATGGGTAAAAATGACTTCTTGTTTTAAAATTTATGCATCCCTGACTACTAGTTAGCTCGGACATCTGTTCATAGCAAATGGCCACTTGTCCCTCAGTCAATGTCTTTTCATAGGCTTGCCACCATTTTACAAAATACATGTTCATTTATGTTTGTTGATCTCTTGTGTATGTGTGCGGGTGGGTCGGTGCTCTCTCCTAACCCTTGGTGTTTTGTTTTTTTTTCTTTAAGATTTTATTTTTAAGTAATGTCTACATCCAACATGGGGCTTGAATTCACAACCCTGAGATCAAGAGTTGCATACTCTGCCCCCTGAGCCAGCCGGGCGCCCTAACCTCTTGGTGGTTTTGTTTTAAACTCCTTCTCACTGTCTGCAGCTCGTCTTTTCACTCTGGTGTATTATCTTAAACATTCTTTTATCCTTTTCACTTGCAGCCTGAAATAACCTGAGACTTATAAAAAATGTGGCAAAGACAGTACAAAGAATTCCTCTATGCCGTTCACTCAGGTCCCCAGACATCAACATCTTCCCTTATCAAAACCAAGAAATCTTAAATTTTACCAGTTGTCCCACCGATGTTCTTTTTCTATCCCGGGACCCAATCCAGTTCCTCGATCCTTCTTTGGCTTTTATGATCTTAACACTTTCCAATAGGCCAGCCCCGTCATTTTGCAGGACTTGCTTCCCTTTGAGTCTGTCTCCGGTTCCCTTGTGATCAAATTTAGGTCGTGCGTTTTTGGCAGGTAGTTTTGCCTTTTATCATATTTGATAAACAGATGTTTGATGGACGGAAGTCTTTTCTTTCCGAGTAGTCAAACTCATCAGTCTTTCCTATGTTGTGGTTTTCCATATTACTTGCATAGAAGGCTTTTGTTGTCTTGTGACCTCTCATCCAATCAAACTCATGAAGAAATTCTGAATTTTCAGATTTTCATGTTTTGTCTTTTACTCTAGTTTTTTTTTTTTTTAAGTACATTTATTTTTTATTTATTTTTGAGAGAGAGAGTTGGGGGAGGGAGGGGGACACACTCAGCATGGAGCCAAGGCCGGTGTGTGTCATCTCAGGACCCTGAGATCATGGCTTAACCTGCCACCAAGGAACCCAGGCGCCCCTTGCCTTTCCCTGTAGGTTTTTTTTTTAAGTTGTTTTTTTTTTTTTTTTTACTTGTTAGAGAGAGAGAGCACAGGCAGACAGAGTGGTAGGCAGAGGCAGAGGGAGAAGCAGGCTCCCTGCCAAGCAAGGAGCCCGATGTGGGACTCGATCCCAGGACGCTGGGATCATGACCTGAGCCGAAGGCAGCTGCTTAACCAACTGAGCCACCCAGGCGTCCCTCCCTGTAGGTTTTTAATCCATTCAGGGTTCAAGTACGTGATGATGCAGATAGGGATGCAATTTTATTTTCCCCATAGGGCTCGCTGGTGCTGTTGGCCAGCCTCTGTGAACTGTGTTCTCGTCATCCACTCTCGCGGCGAGGTCGTCTGCCTTCTGCTTACTCACTTGCTGGAACTCTATTTTGCCCCTTTATAGGTTGGACAAATATTCCAGCAGGTTTTCCAACTTGATTGTTACAGGGGCCTCCCAAATCTTTGCCAAGACCCTGATTTATGCAGCCATTCCTAAGTGGGTGCCAGCGCCCTGCGCGGCTCGGCTTGGTGGTGTGAATTCTGGGTAAACCCGGGGTGAATCGGAAGGTCGTGGCTGCGACCCCTCCAGGGTCAACCTAAGCTTGGGGATGGAAGACCTGGGTTTTCCTTTGTACCCCGTGACCCCTACATGACCCCTGCCGCATCTCCCCGCACCACAGGCTGACCCCCGGCCTGTATGACCTGGGCCGCACCGTCCTCTGCCTCGACTTCATGGTCTTCACGCTGCGGCTGCTGCACATCTTCACGGTCAACAAACAACTAGGGCCCAAGATCGTCATCGTGAACAAGATGGTGAGGGCGGCAGGGTCGGGTGGGTCCAGAGGAGGAAAGGGGCGGGGCAGGGAGGTGTGGGCATGGGCGGGGCTTGGGGCGGAGTCATGTCAGGGTGGGGCGGGTCCAGACTTGGTCTCCTCCCACCCGGCAGATGAAGGACGTGTTCTTCTTCCTCTTCTTCCTCGGTGTGTGGCTGGTTGCCTATGGCGTGGCCACGGAGGGGCTCCTTAGGCCCCGGGATCGTGACCTCCCGAATGTCCTGCGCCGGGTCTTCTACCGGCCCTATCTGCAGATCTTTGGGCAGATCCCCCAGGAGGACATGGATGGTATGGAGGGATGAGAGGATGAGAGGGCCTGACGCCCTCCCTTCGAGTGCCCCCTCCCAGGGCTCCCCGTCCCCCCTCTCTCTCTAGGTCTCTGAGTAGCCCCTACCCACTTCATCTCTATGGGACTCTGTCCT